>PDGT01000029.1:4095157-4116348 GCA_003671415.1 Megathymus violae | reverse complement strand
CACGCCGCGCCGCCGACCGCGCCGCCGACCGCGCCGCCGACCGCGCCGCTCGTCGCACCGCTCGTCGCGCCGCCGCAGCACGCGCCCGAAGCCAGCTGCAGCCGGTAGTTGTTGAACTCGAGGATCTGGAGCTCGAACACACCCGCCCCCGCCGCGCGCTGCAATCACGACCACCACCACACGTTATATAAACAAGATATTAACCGACCCACGTATCGATGCGCAGACTATGCAATGTTGAGCAGATTCATTAAAAATTCTATCAAACAATAACTTTTTTCTTTTTAGACTCTTAGAAGTTTAATTAATAAGTATCGTTTTTATTTCGCATTCGTAAAGTCTGAAGTTGTATTCGTATAGGTATTCATGAATACTAACAATTAAATAGGCGTTTCAGAATTTTTATAAAGAACCTTTTCAAAGGGCATGATACAATAGTGATGAAAATACGATGGTAGTTTGTGGGGGTGAATACGAGCATATTTGGCTGGAGCTGTCGGCAGAAATCGTAGTGTAATTATTTTTCACGCCGGTAGCCGACCAACGCGTTAACGGTTCGCTTGATGGTGAGTGGTCACGTGCACGTCCATGCACGTCCGTGACACTAGCGACATCATCGATCCTTCGGTGATCGAGGCGTTACCTTGATCGGAGGATCCGCTTCCTACTGGCTCTGCAAGCGAAACGTGTTAAAATAATGTAGACTCTAGGAGGAAGGCGGTAGCCGACCAGGCCAACAGAGACGGACTCCTGTTTTTGACTGTGTCTTGACCTACGTAGAGTCATAATATTTAATATACTGTATATTATCTTATATTACTGTATATTATATTATTGTATAGTCTTCGACATTGAGGTGTATGGCTCGCTGTTTGTACGTACATATTGTAATATTCTCCGTTTTAAATTTTGTATAAAATAAATGGCTCGCCGACGATTCCACCAGGTAAACTTTTACATTTCTCAATCCCTAGATGACCGTTACGTAAAACCTTTAATGTTTTACACTGAAGCTATTCATGTAAGTTGTGTGGTCACCGTCCTCGTTACACCTACACCGGCCCCTTTTTTTGCATCAAATCTCCTATATAATGTATTTCATGCGGATAGTTGAACAAGGTAAAACTAATTGTCGACCCGATGCTCTATCTCACTGCTCATTATCGTTATATTATTTATGCAATTCATCAGATTCAGAAAGCTCAGAGCATCGTTTTAATCTGTCATCTGATGGTACAGTAGAGTACTGTACGTCGAGGTTAGTTTAGAATACCCTGGCAGTGCCGCTCCAGAAAATTACTGAACAATACACAATTTTGAACAACTTTTGTACCTTAATTCTTAAAATAAGTCCTCTATAACCGAACGAGTACTCATGTTTAAAGATTATCTACCCCATAGCCCAGTCGGTGGTGACCCTGCCTGCCGAGCGTGTGGTCCCGGGCTCGATTCCCGGCCGGGGCAGATATTTATTTGACAGATAAACGTTTGTTCTCGAGTCATGGGTGTTTGTAATGTATTTTTTTTATGAATGTCGTAAAGTAATACAGCTCCGACTGCAGACAGACTTGCGATTCAACTACAGCAATATGAATCATAATTTGTCTATCGCATCTAAATATCGGATTATATTCGCAGCACAAACTTGCGAACCCGAGCTGGTTGGGTCCGTCGAAGCACGACTGATACTAATAATATTTTATAAAGTTCTATGGTCTCTATTCGGTCTGCAACAGACATGCGGACTACTGATTATCATTCGCATTACGTATACGGATTAAAGCTCGAATACCAAACACTGATTATATTTTTTAAACCATTTATTTAGGTATTAATTTTTAATATAATTCTTCCCTATTGTAAGTAAAGTGTAGTGAACCTTACATTCCAGAACGCTAACTGATTATTACACGTAAACAACATGACAACTACGTCGGAATTACTTTTGTATTTTAGAAGATATGGCGTCATTATTGCAAAAAACTCAAGTGAATCTAAAGAAATGTCCGAAGAGTAGATTGACGAAAGGATACATTGAGAAAAGAATCAAAATCATCGAAGAATATTGGATAACCTTCAAGCGTACACATTATGATTTGGTTAAAACAACACCCAAAGAACAAAAGGCCTTATTATCATACTTTGTAAACGAAGATTTTTACATATACGAAGACTGGTATCTCGTGTTACTCGCTGATTTACGTGATTTATTATCGGAAGCAAATAAGACGTCGGTACCAACAACTTCGTTGCACGATACGTCGACTTCGAGTGCTAGTTCTAGTGTAGAACAACTCGTCAGGCTGCCGAGGATAGAGTTACCAACGTTTGGTGGGAGTTACGAAGAGTGGACTACTTTCCAAGACTTGTTTAAATCATTGGTGCACGAAAATACAGTGATTAGTGATGTACAGAAGTTACATTATTTGAAATGCAGCGTAACCGGGGAAACAAAAACATTGTTGAAGCATATTCAAGTAACAATAAAAAACTATGAGCAGGCATGGAACATTCTTAAAACTAGATATGGAAATAAAAGATTAATCATAAATTCCGTTTAAAAAAAATATTTAATCAGAGAAAAATTACTTTTCAATCTTCATCTCAAATAAAAAATTTATTAGATGTCACAACAGATTCATGGGATCCAATAATTATATTTCTGGTCGTTCAGAAATTGGACCCTGAGTCGCACAAGGAATGGGAACAGAATGCTTACAACGAGGAATCTGAGACGTTACCTACCTGGAGTGAATTAAAGAAGTTTCTCCAGTCAAAGTATCGAACACTGGAGCTCGTTACGTCATCGTCGGGTTCTCAGAACATGCCCGCTGTGAAAGAAAAATCATTCCACATCGTCACTACGAGTGCATCATCCACGTCATCTACATCGTCGGGAAAATCATGCGTTTTATGCATAGAAAGTCACACTTTATGTTATTATAAGAATTTCACTAAACTGCAACCTATTTAACGAAGCGAATATGTGAAGAAGAACAACTTGTGCTATAACTGTTTAGTACCTGGACATTCGGCAAATCAATGTAGACTACCAATATCTTGGCGATTGTCTAAACGTCGCCATCACACTCTGTTACACCGAAAACACGAAGAGATGGCCCCGGAATCATCAGGCTCCAGACAACCGAGGGCATCACAACACGGTATAACGGAGGAAGGGGAATTAAACGTCAATACAGTGATTGCATCACATTACAGTACTAACAGAAGCACAGGCAGTGCATTGCTAGCGACGGCAACGGTAACAGTAATCAATGAACAAAATCATACTGTTATCCTTCGCGCGCTGGTAGACCAAGGTTCGCAGGCGTCGTTTATCAGTCAAAAGGCAACTCAATTGCTTAATCTACCAAAACAGTCAGCAAAGGGAAGTATCATTGGAGTGGGATCTACAAGAACCAATGTCCAAAAAACAAACCTTGGTTGGATCTTGTTCGGAGAAGTAGACAGGAATCAAAATGAGGAATCTTTTCTGGTCCTTCACCATCAAGTAAATATAGACAATATGCTAAAATCACTATGGGAAATAGATACAGATTACAAAAGGAAGTTATCAACAGAAGAAAAATTATGTGAAACAATTTACGAAAAGTATCATACAAGAACTGCTGAAGGGAGATATGTAGTTAAGTTACCATTTAAAACTAAGAATCCATTGTCACCTGAAGGAAATACAAAGGATATAGCTGAAAACAGATTGCTACAATTAAAAAGGAAATTTAAAAAAACATTAACATTAAAGGAAGAATACAAGAAAGTAATGGATGAGTATTTAACATTAGGACACATGGAAGAAATACCTGAAAATGAAATAAATAATAAAAAACTGTATACTTACCCCACCATGCAGTTGTACGTGAAGATAAAGAGACCACGAAGACAAGCGTGGAGTTTGGCGCTTCCACAAAGGGTTCCAACAGTGTCTCACTTAACGACGAATTACTCGTAGGTCTTCAACTCCAGAAAGACCTCAGGAATTTAATTATGAGATGGAGAATGAAACGTGATATTCAAAAAATGTACAGACAAGTTCTGGTTTATAAAGACGACGCTGATAAATATCAGCGTATTCTACGGCGAGAAGATGAATCACAAAGTATAAAACATTATCGCATGCTTACAGTTACGTTCGGAACCGTATCAGCACCCTACCTGGCAGTGAGAACTATCCACCAGATCGCTGATGACGAAGGACAAGATAATCCAATAGCTTCATCTATAATCAAAGAAGATTTTTACATAGATGATCTGAGGGCCTGTGCTGACAGTACAGAAGAAACCATATCGACAGCTCACGATGTAACTAAAGTACTGGAAAAAGGCAGTTACGTCTTATCAAAGTGGTCATCTAACTGTCCCGACTTTATGAAATCAATTGATCCAAGCGGAAGAACAACTCATGCACATTTAGATTTTAAACTTGATGTAACTGTCAAAGCATTGGGCGTGATATGGAATTTAGGAACAAGTCAATTTCAGTATAAGTTAAAATTACCAACAACCGCAACCAATATTACAAAGAGAAATATCTTATTAGATGTCCAAAAGCTGTTTGATCCTTTGGGATGGATAGTTCCAAGTGTGATCAAGGCAAAAATGTTAATACAGAAATTGTGGCTAGAGAAAGTTAATTGGGATGACCCAATAAATCAACAGTTGGAAGATGAATGGAAAACGATCCGGGAAGACTTTGGAAATGTTGAAAAAATTAGTATCCCTCGATGGTATGGTTTTTTTTTTTTGTCGCAGGGGAATCCATTTACGGATGATATCCAGGACGCCCGGGTGGCAGTCCTAGACCTATGTCGGACTCGGCACTTTGGGAGTGCAATACCGTACTAAACCCCTGCGGGAGCCTTCAGCCGCTTTAATTGGAGGGTCCCGGATCTNCAGGCAACANGATCCCTCCAGCGACAGGCTGGCCTCGGCGAAAAGGCCAGACTTCTCCTCCATGGGGACTGTCCGGCTCACCTCTGAACAGTCCCAACGACGCCGTGTCTAGCAGGGCCGGGTTCCCATCCCGGCCCGACACGGGCACAGGGGCGTTACTAGAGGCGCATTAAGTAGCGCCTCCTACGCACCCCCATTCGTCGCCCGCGGATGGAGGCCACGTCGGCGGCCTCCTCTCTCCCCCGCTCGTCAGCCTCCTTCTGGAACATTACTGTCTCGCAGAAGGAGATCATCGCCTTCCAGGACTCGTCGTCGCCGAGCATCGCGGTGATGATGCTCGGAAGCGACAAGTCCCAGAACGGAGACCCTAGACGGTTATGTAGAAACACAACTTGTCGCTGCAAGAACTAGAGTCGCACCTCTACGAACCATTGCCCTGCCGCGTTTAGAACTGTTGGGAGCGCTGTTATTGTCGAAGTTGCTGAAAGAAGTAGAACAAAGCCTTAAAAATACCTAAATCACAATTTTATGCGTGAACAGATTCTTCGATTGTAATAGCATGGCTGTCAGGAGAACCACACAGGTGGAAACCTTTCGTAGCGAACCGAGTTGTAGAAATCGTAGAAAATATCCAAACCAGTAAATGGCATCATGTCTTATCTGAAGATAATCCTGCCAAAATAGCATCCCGAGGCATGTTACTTGAAGATCTGAGAGAATCGAGGCTATGGTGGAAAGGTCCTGCTTGGCTGTCTGAAACAAAATTAAAATTAGAACAAATTGAAGTAGTACAAACAGATCTAGAAATGAAAAAGGAAAGCGTACTGGTTAACTTAAAAATACAAACTGAAGTAGAAACTAGAAAAAACTTTACATTAAAATTTGATGAATTTGAAAATTTAAAGGAACTAATTAAGGTTATATGTTACTGTAAAAGATTTCTGAACTTCAAGAGACTTAACAAAATCGAAACAAGTTTTACTAAAGAAGAGATAGAAAGATCGTTGATGGTATGCATTAAACTAGTTCAGCAAGAAGAATATAGCGATGAAATAGATAGAATAAGGCGAAACAAAGCTGTGAAGGGTGACAGCAAAATAAAAACTCTCAATCCTTACCTAGACGAGAATAATATCCTAAGGGTGGGAGGTCGCCTTCGACATGCCCAGCTAGATGAAGCAACTAAGTACCCTATAATTTTGGGGAACGATAGCAAACTTGTTACATTGATTATCGCAGACGCTCACAAACAAACGGAGGAGTTCAATTGATGCTAGGTTATTTACGCAGCAAATATTGGATTATAAGAGCAAAGAGTTTGATGAAGATGTGCATACACAAGTGTCTAATATGTGCCAGATAACGAGCCATGGCTCGAACACAGATCATGGGTGATTTGCCTAAGGCGAGAGTGACACCTACTAGAGCTTTTTGAATAGCGGATTAGACTTCGCCGGACCATTCCAAACACTAACGTCTAAAGGAAGAGGCATGAAGACCAAAAAGGCATATATATCAGTGTTTGTATGTATGCCTACAAAAGCTATCCATCTAGAATTAGTTGGGGATCTTACTTCAGAGGCTTTCATTGCGGCATTTAAACGATTCGTCTCAAGGAAAGGAAAATGTAGCAATATATGGAGCGATCAAGGGCGAAATTTTGTTGGAGCAGATAAAGAGTTGGTTAATGCATAGCAGGCAGCTAACCTAGTATTTCAAGGTGACATCCCAACTGCGTTGGCGCTAGAAGGCACTCAGTGGCATTACATGCCAGCCTATTCACCGAATTTTGGAGGGTTGTGGGAAGCTGGTGTTAAATCAGTGAAATATCATCTGTGACGCGTTCTGACTACTAATTTAACCTACGAAGAAATGACAACTGTTATATGCCAGGTCGAAGCCTGTCTCAATTCCCGACCCTTATGTCCCCTGGACGTCGGTGATTCGGACTGCATAGAGCCCTTAACCCCTGGACATTTTTTAATAGGTGAAGCGTCACTTGTCGTCCCGGCGCCAGACTTCAATGATGTAAAAGTGACAAACTTATCACAATGGCAATATACACAGAAATTATTAGGACACTTTTGGCGACGGTGGCAGAAAGAATTTTAATTAAGGCTACAACAACGTCCGATTTGGCGAAAGGGAAGAAAGGAATTTGAAGTTGGTGACATCGTTTTGATCAAGACAGATGGTTTGCCTCCAGGGAAGTGGCCATACAGACGTGTGGTCGAAAAACACACCGGTGATGATGATTATACTAGAGTTTATAGTGTAAAGAGCGGGACAACAATAGTAAAAAGACTCATAACAAAACTATGCCATATACCCATAGATATCGACTGAGTTCATATATTGTATGAGGTAGTTTTGATTTTAAATAGTCAGGCTGTAAAATTTTATTTCAATTCAAATTAATTCATATTAATTTAAAGGTATTAGTGATCCTGTATCATTATTGATTTGCTTTATTTCTACAATTTTTCAAATAAGCTCACCAATATTTTTATTGTTAAATACCATGTCATTAAACAGTATATTCAATTTTCTATTTGAGTTCTTATCTTGTATTGTCTATTTCATTTGGTAAAATTGTAAAGGACTGGTGAGTCCTTTGGTGGGCGGAATGTTGATTCGCATCGTATGTGTTATGTACGAGCAGTTGCAAAATAAACGAGCTAGCTATCACACGTCTGGGCAGTGTTTTAATATCATCCCACAGATGTATAAAGTGTAGTGAACCTTAATAACATTAACACTTATATTTATATGTCGGCAACGCCGGTAGTTTTGTCGAACATAGTGTGGGCGTATAATCGTTTAACACTTTTAATTAATTGTTAACAAACACTTCACACCAGGCAAACGAAACCAGTAACAGTTCCCGGTGAGGAGGAACCGATCTTTTCGACCGCAGAATGTAAACTGAGTCTCCATCCGGCGTCACTCCACTAGCTAGGCTCTGTTGTAGCACAATGTTAGCCAAATATCAACGACATCGCGGCGGTGCTGCCATCACTCGGATATCATGCTGTGTTTCGTTTCACGTCAATACTAATGACCATCTCCGACATATATATAAAATAGAAGAAAAAAAATTGTTCAAAAAATTAAACCGTCTTGAAAAAGAAACACGACAAAACACTAATAAGTGAATATTAATTAAAGTAAAATATTGTTATATGCGATAAATACTGAAATATTTGTAATCGGTGCCAAACTCGATATACAACGCAATACATAGCGGTTCAAACACCTCAGTTAATACAACAAAATATAACACAAATAAAAAAGTACGACACGGCGGTATGGAATACGGCGTACCAACAACTATCTATTTGGCTCGTCCGCATTGTGAGTTGAGCACCGGCTATTGAGTAGATGTTTGAAAATATCACATCATGAGATAACATCTAAATGATGTTCTAATCTGGCGAATCTTAGAAGTGATCTAGTGAGCCCTCGGTCGATATCGCAGTGACGAATGTATATGGTTTCAGGTTTGATTCCTGGTTGGAGACAAATGAATGTTTATTTATGACGCACTAAAAGTTTTTATATTAATTTCTCAGTATAATATGAACCTTTTTTTTTATCGCTGGGAAATGCATTTACGCATCCCGCCGCAGGGAGGCGGCGGGTATGTGGGACTCGCTGGCACGCCAGAACGTGCCAGAATACCCACTAAAACCCAGCGGGGCCCTCATCGTCTTAATGGGGCGCCACGGGATCGTTCGGCCATACAACCGTGACGCCCCGAAATATAATATAAACTTAACCCAACTGCTAATTCATCAGAATCAACTACTATATTATTCACTCACTGCCCTACTTGTCTACTCGCAAGTTACTTACTTGCTGAGCTGTTCAAACTTGTCGTGATCACCGCACAGATACAGCACGAGCAAAGAGTTCCTTGTGATCGTAGGACGGTACCGTAATTACATTCAAGAAGTATAACAAAGTCAAAGAATCGCTCCACGAGGTACCCACGCGGAGACGGCGGCCAGTCGAGCTGATCCGGTACTCCGGTACAATAATCTACAACGAGTTTTGTTCGACTCGCGAGTCGCTCCTACATAACCGATGGACTTGAGTGTTCGACAGGCTCGATTTGTTGCGGTACTTTTAAATTCGGATTTTGTAACTGACCACTTAAGATGACATTACATGGAATAGTAACGACTCCCTACCGACCATAGTAAAATCTCGAATACCAAAAATCAGTTCAACGGTCTCGTCCGAGAACCTGTTGAAGGTTTTTCGCCTGCATTTGTTATAATTATTTATCTAGTTTAGTACATCACTTCCCTGGAGTGTATTCGTAGAAAGGTACCTACATGCTAGTATACAGAAGTTTACAAGTTGCGCTTCAAAATCAACTCTGTTCTAGTCTCAAAAATGGTTAAAAAACGACCTCTTCTGAAATTTCCAAATGACCAATGTCAACACTTTATATACTACCAGCGAACGCACGCAGATACATCAATAGTTTCAAGTTTTATGTGAACATGAACTGTGTCAAACCACAGATAAATTTATTTAATCTGCAATATTTATTTATTTATTCTTATTCGACGACCCCATAGCACAGTTTTTATTGACCCTGCATGCCGAGCGAGGGGTTCCGGTTTCGATTCCCAGACATGTATGTGACAGATTAATGTTTGTTCGCGGGTCATGAGTGTTTGTAATGTCATATTTGTGTATGTCCATGCCGCCCGCAACACCCTGTGTTGTCCTAGTGCGGGGGTGTGAACATTTACGTTTATCTTTCCAACACTATTCCACAATTTATTTGACATCGCTCATAACTATAATTAATAGGATAGGATAGCCGATTAAAAAAGATAAATTTATGTAAATAGGTTATGTAAACCTAAAATTATAGAAAACCAATATACTATTATAGCGCACACACACATGGAAAGAAAAAAAATGAGTATGGCTGCTGAAGAAATACGAAATTATATAAATATTTTTTATGATTACCACGAGGTCTACCGACGTCATATACCTACAGCTTATCATTTGAATAACCACATATTCTTTCTAAAGCCAATTTTGATCAAGATCGCTCAACACGTTTTTGAGATACAGAAGGCCATAGAACAGAATGTACACCGTAATAATGACAAGGAAAAATAAAAAAGTCAGCTCAAAATGTGTAAATATTAATAATAAATAATAATAATAATAATGGGGGTCTTATCACTGACCAGCGATCTCTTCCAGATTCCTACCTTGACATACAGAGAGATTTGGATCAGTGAGCCATAAAATAAATATTTATCACAAAAGATGACAATAAAAGTACAGACGGAGCCAGCTGATGTATATAGCGATGTAGATTAATTATTTGTTCCTTTTGATTACTTCTACTTTACTTTAGAGAAACTATCAATTTTATTCAACCGATATCTGGAAATTTAAAATAACTGTCGTACCCGATTACAGCTAATGACATAACATTCATTACTAAATAACATTTTATCTGAGTACTATGCAATGCAAGATCTCAATAATTTATATTTATAATGAATATTTGAATTTACAAAAAATTACGAAAACTGAATATTACTAGAACGATCGTTACCAATAAAAAATTGGATGCAACGTTTTTCATACACGATTATTTTGTAGCATTAATTTCGTACAGAACTCGACGTCACACCCGCCGGCACATTGTTTCTAGTAAATCCTTGTGTTGCGGAATCGAGGCGGAGCCGAGCGCGGGAAGCTCGCTTCCCTTGCTAGCTTTATCGGCCGTGATCTTCGTGGAGGAGCTTATCGCGTAGCGGAGCGCCGCTGCGAGCGGGCGTGCCGCGCGAGGACACGCCCGCCGCGCGCCGACGACGCCCGTCGCTCGCGGGACACGCCCCCCGACACGCGCAGCAATTGTTTACAAGAAAAACAGTACACGAACCATAATTTGATAAAGGTACGCCGCGACATATCAATCTATCAACAACGTCACCCGTGCTGGTTACGGTTAAACAAACGATCATCGTGTAACGTGGTGTGCACCAGAACGTCGCTAGACGCCTAATTCGAACAATTATACGAGTACCATACTACCGAACCCTACTTTCTTGGAACGTTTCTCAAATTCATTTCTTACTGCTCTTCTACGTTATTTTAAGAAATTACAAATTGTCACCCTCGTAGACACTTCTCCCTTGCCACTCGCCAGTAGCGCACAATGTAAAGTGTGAGCGAGCTTTCTTTAGTGAGTGCAGATATACATTTTATTACGTCCCATTGTTATATATAAAAGATTCACCGAGTCGTTAGCATTAATCTTCTATTTTAACAATTACACTAGAACCGTTCTACAATGTACACAAGTCGTAAGTTTTTTCATCATTTGTAACGTTCGATGACACTTGTAAAAGAAAAATTGTAAGCGAAATAACCTACGCTACTTCTACGGAAATAGCGGAGAGTGCCTTAGACTGTTTCCGTGACGTTATAAATAATTAAACGTGATTAAAATAATGGTAGTATTAATTATATCACTCGATAATCAGAAAATATCGGAGTCATGTCGTAGTCTGACCGTGCTCGCGTCGTGATGTCGCGTTTGGCGCCGATGTATCCATAGTTCGTCGTCACGAAAAAATTGCGTACGATTTGTTACAATATATTTACGGAAATGACAGAATTAAATAGTATTTATTTGAAGTTGGTACTTACAAAGACTTTTCGAAAGTCAAATAAATTTTTTTTGAAGTGAAAACTTAGACATAGACATAGACATATCATTTATTCATAACGCTTACAATTACTATTACATTACAATTAATGGATTTAAATGCTAAAACACACATTTGATCGGCTTATAAAAATTATTTCCACACTTGCCAACCAGAACAGGGCGAAAAGTCTAATTTCAAACATTATGAAACGGATCCTGCTCAGCATTTTGCTGGTACTCATGAGACTACCAACGCTGGTCTTCCGCACGGTCCGTCAGGTGATTTCACGGAACATATTTTGCGTATATTTTACAAAAAGTTATCGTTATAGAATTTACAATTATACTAGACGAAAAAAGAAAGAAAAAAAAAACTACAAATTAAAAATGTTACCAAAATTCTATGGATAAATTATATCTATTACTCTGTGGTTTGTCTACGCTATCTATCACTTGGTACGACATAAACATAGCATTGACAGATTGACCACTGAAAACTATACGTATAAATAGCCAATTAATAATAATAAATAAAAGTGATTGAATTTGAAATAAATGAAGTTATTGCGGAATGTCTACTATATTTGATAAATTTAAATGTGTACTCGGATGCGTGATGGACGAAACGTAAGTATGAGATGCTGTCTATTCCCTTATATAGCACTTGTGTCAAACTTCTAAACTTCTTGAAGGGAAAATCTTATGGGTCCGCGTCAGCAACCTGCTAATGTTTAAGTTATATAAATGTGTGTGTACCTTGCATTGTTCTTTAAATTGTGTTTTAATTTGATTATTATTTCAACTGTTTAATTGTCGGATCATCATGAAGTACAACAGTGAGTACTAAATATGTTAATTTTTTATATACCTAACAAAAATTTATGATAAAAAAAATTAAAAGTAAAGCATTTATTTTAAAATATTTTCTATATTCATATCAAGATTAGTTTTATGATTATTTAGTTTGATGATGAAAATCAGATTACTGTTAATAATTTTAGTTCAAAAATTATGACATTTTAATTTTTAATATTACAATCAGTTCGAAAATTAAAAATACAGTTTTAAGTTTCCACTCCTATCGGCAGTTATCACGACTTCTTCTGATTTTTTTTATTATTTGAGGCTTATAAAAATATATAGATAATTGTTGGTCATTTTGTCACTTCTCAACAAAATGTTTTTATTTTTTATTTTTCATAGAAGCGTGCTTGTTTAGTTTTTATCAACTTTCAAGCACCGAGCTCCCGAGGACGTGGCAACGTTATACGAGCGGTCGGCCGCGTCGTCACACGCGTGACTCGGTGTGGCTCGCCCAGACAGTCGGCGGTGGGAACATCTGGACGGCGGTCATAACCGATATTTAATATAGAGATACACTTATATACAAACGATTAAACGCAACAATTATTAATAAATACACACACAACCATATACAAAATATGATGAGGCCACCGACGAGACGATTCAAACACGTGTCATCTGAACGGTAACGGAACAGCAATAGAAACAGAAACAAGAAACGATCAGAAGAATGATGTACACCCCACGAGAAAGACCACGACCTAAAGTGGAGTCGTCCAATCAGTGGAGCTACGACTTTATTGTAGTTCAATAGTGACAAAAGTTATGTAATTTCTACTTAAAATTTCTTCCTAATTACTACGCATATATTTAATCTGCTATCAATAGTTGTTGTGGATCGGGATATTAATTTATCTTAATTTTGATTCCATATACCTAGCCACCTACAGGAGTTTGGCAAACGTCACGTTTCCCCAGCCGGTGTAGGTGTCTGACTAGTGACATGGTGAAGGTTGACGATCAAGTCGAGCATAATTACAGTTTTAGGAACAGCTCGTTTGGCTCTTCCCAAAGTTAGCAGAACACCTTTGGTACTTGGTAAAGGTGGTGTGATGTGTCAAACTGTAATGAATGAATGATTTTGATTTAAAAAAGTAATTCCTTAGGTGGTCAAAATTTAACGTAAATGTGGAAACAAAGCCGCAACCACTGTAGTAAGTGAAATAAAAAAGGTTTTTTTATATGCATATTTTATGATTCATTTACATATACGTATAATTCTAATGTGTCAATTCTTGTTAAAACATGTTACTTATAATTACAATCAAATCTACTGAGATGTTCGAAGTCAGTGCTATGAGCTAAGCCCGAAAAACAATACTTACCGATGTAATTAATAGCGGAATACAATAGCAATAAAATAATGCGAACCCTGGTGTATCTACCTGCAATCCATTTGGCATGCCTCGGTCGAGATCGACACCGGGAACTCGTGCTCGGCGCACTCGTCACTACCAGCCGTGCTTCGGAATCATCAAATAAAGATGCACCAATTTATTTTTTTCTATTTTGTTCATCATACTCCGCTGTCGTTGCTTTAAAATGAGACCAGAGGGTTCCTACAGAAAGTATTTTTAAAAAGAAATCTAAACGATAATGTCAATCTCACAATTAAATGAGTGACAGGTATATAGTTTCACGAAGTCGCTCCTCGAGGACAACTCTCGACCTCGCTGCGAATGGCAACCCTCCGACGTCCACCGGAGACCGACCCACACTTCGGACCTACCTCCGATGGAAAAATATCAATTCCGAGGTTAATTAAGTGCCTGTATAAAAGTTTTCTCGAGGGATCTATTTAGTTCCTATACAATGGCGGAAGTGCTTCAATAATAGCGATTAATATTTTCATCGAACATATATACTCGTACTATAACGATAATTACGAGGTACCTATTTACAATATTAGTTTAACTTTAACGTGCATGTATTCCTATATGTTATTAATATGTTACGTAACATTACTTATAAAAAACTAGAGATAACTCGGTCATAAATAAATATAAAAAATGCTTAAGTTATATATGTTACAGTTAAAACCAGTTTTTAGATAGAACGCGTTTTCCCTAGTTAGAACTAGTTTTCACTAAATGCCTTTGTTAAAATTAGAATTAACTAATGCTCAAAATTTAACATCAGTTAAAACTAGTTCTTACTAGACAAAACACGTTTTTCCGAAGTGAGTCTCAATCAAAACTGTTCTCAATGTTCATCGTATCTTATTCTAATTGATCGCGAGACGTCCCTTGATTCGACAAGTGCGGGGGAATCCCTTTCCGAGCGCCATCCGCGCGCTGTGTGCTCGTTCATTCTAACCTAACCTAACCTAACCATTTTTTTTTTACCTGGGGAAACCCTCATGGGTTCCTCTCAGTCGCGGGGGCGACTGATAGGATATGTCGGACTCCTACCAGCTAAAACCCCACGGTACGGTACGCTCTCGCATTCTTCCGCGGTCTCGACGGCGTTCGCTCTTCTACAGACCCCGTCCCTGTGCGGTATGAATCTGGAGCTACTTCATCCCTCCGTCTTTGAGGTGCACGCGAGAACACCGTTCGCATCACCTCGAGAACCTAACCTAACCTAATTTCTAGTTTTAACAAAAGCATTTAGTAAAAACTAGTTCTAACTAGGGAAAACGCGTTCTACCTAAAATTTGGTTTTAACTGTAACATATATATATATTAAACAACATTAAATACAACTACAGGTGAGTATTTTTTTCTGGTTTTGTATCAGTCACTCATAACAATGTTGGATCCCAGACGGCGTTATCATCCAAAACGAACTGCAAGTAGTTTGACTCGGTTTAAAAACGAGACCGGTTGTACCAACGGACCGAGAGAGATCGAGGGTCCCATACGATTCTCTTATTTATATATCGCCTATAGTTTCGATCCTTGTTGGTTTTCATCATCTATTATGACATTGAGAATACTGTCGTATTGATCGAGGAGCGCTAAATAAAAGAAGTCAATGAAGAGCACTCGAACTGAGCCGGAAAAAATAAGTTTTGAGATTTGTCCTTCTTCGGTGTCGCAACAGAACACAATTTTTTACCTCTTGGTAAACAAGCTCGGTTTACGAGCCCTAAACGAACAAACTCATTTTTATGCCGAACGACCGCTCGGGTGCTGTGCGACAGATTTTAAAATTTATGCTGAAATGTGTTGTCTTTTCAACTAATTTTATATAAACTATAAATATATTATAAACTATGTATAGCAGACAAACTTATATAATTATAAATAAGAATGCACGTATACTAGTAGTCCTATTCTGTGTGTCTACTATGATATAGTTTGCGCCCTTTGAGCAAGTGTATGAAGATAGTGTGTGAATAAGTAATTACGCTCCGAGTTCCATTTAACTCATTAATTTCTAGGTATTTTTATATTTTTTCCTCATTACTTATCAGTCTTTCAAGTAATGTGATGTGAGTATTTTCATTTCTGCCTGCTCACTATATGAACTATTTTAATAAACTTTTATTCGTCTAGCGATTTTATTATTTCTGATTCCGCGGCATAGCGAAATTCTTAGCATTAATCTGTTGGCTTAATGCTACGCTACGTCGAGGTATCTGCTAACACCTTGCCACCTTTCGTTCGTTTCTAGAGAAAGGTCAAGCGGGCGGTGCAACAGGAAAACCTGGCAGATTTATAAAAAAAATAACAGTTTAAATAACAGTCCTAACGCACATGTAATTACTGCAGAGCCAATTTCTTCGTGAAATTTTCTATGTATTACAGCGATTGTTACATAAAAATATCTTATGGTTTTTTTTTCCGTTCGGTGAATATTTTTGTCGTTAATCATTTCTGTACAATTAGTTTTATTCTATATTCATAACTATATTATATATGTCGGAGATGGTCATTAGTATTGACGTGAAACGAAACCCAGCACGATATCTGAGTGATGGCAGCACCGCCGCGATGACCTCGATACTCGGCTAACATCGTGCTACAACAGAGTCTAGCTAGTGGAGTGACGCCGGATGGAGCCACAGTTTACATTCTGCAGTCGAAGAGATCGGTTCCTCCGCACTGGGAACTGTTACTTGTTTCGTTGTCCGGTGTGAAGTGTTTGTTAACAATTCATTAAAAGTATTAAACGATTATACGCCCACGCTATGTTCGACAATGCTGCTAAAACTACTAGCTTCGCCGACATATATATATATATATATATATATATATATATATATAAACAAATTATCCAACTGAATTTTAAAATTACGCACCTATAGATTGATTTTACAGAAAACACAAACTTTCGATGCTCAGTTTCTCCGCCACCTACGGTTTTTTAATTAAACTGTATCGTATAGACGTTAATTTTTACGTAAAATAAAAAAGTTCCGCCGAATGATATTAAAACTAAAAGTTATTAATAAAATGTAAGAAACTGAAAAGAAGCCGGCACGGCACGCTTGACTATCTGCGACAGCGGCGGCACCGGGCGGCACCGGGAAGTAAGCGGTGAACCCACCTGTTAACCTACCCTATTACAGTTAAATTAGCATCTCTTTTCTACTGCAATATTTAAAAAGTATAATTTACTTAAAAATACTTAACAGTTTTAAAAATAATATTTACTTGTTATGTAAGACAGCTTTGGGTTATCATGATAAAAAATGTTGATACAGAAAAAACGAATGGAACTAAACCCCTCAGAGAATCGTAACAAGAGATCACCGCTCGGTCGGACATTTTTAAGCACGTTCAGAGAATTAGTCATCCAAATATCGTCAAGATTCTCATCTTAGAGCCATAAAACTTATACATGGAGAAATTAATGGCGAAATAAATTAATGGATGGAGAAATTAACATACAACATTACGAGCAATAAAAAATGAATTAAAGACGAATTAACGCGACTACCAGGGCAAAGTAGACGACAAGCGTGCACCGGTCGCCGTACGCCGCTTTCATGAATATTCATGGAGAGCTCCGCAAACGGGTTCTCCTTAACCGGGTGACGCAGAATTTCCCACGGAATCAGTGCGAAAATAAGCATTAAGTACATAACTCGCATTTTATGGCACGCGAAAGGCAAGCGTCGCGCGTTGGACATATCAATGTGGCTGCGACCGTCCCGGCATCCGGCGGCGGTGCGACACGACCGCACGATACGAACAACGATGGGAACCAGACGACGTATTCACAATGGTTACGTTTAAAATATCATTTTAAAAAATCATATTTCTTAAATAAAACCATCCATCCACTCGCGAAACAAGCACAGTTAAGTTATGTTAAATAAGTTCGAAAAACGGTACCGACTTAAAGTTGTGATATTTACGTAGTCGGTTACATTTCGATCGATTTGGACCGTCCTGTACGTGGGCGCCGCGGACTGCCGCGCGGAGGGCGGTGGTTCGCGCAGTGTCGACGGAATTTTTAAAATACACGTATTGTATGAATCGCGACTTATGAATTAAATTATGATTAAAAAATATTAGGGCCCAGTGGGCTGCCTTACACCTTACAAGTACAAGTAAGGCAAGTACAAGTACAAGTACAAGTTTACAAGTACCACGGAAACCGTCGTTAATAATTATTATCAGGCGTTCATTAAATTTCACGTTTACTCAGTCTATCGTTTTAAGCAGGAAATTTTTTATTCTCACGAATTAGAAAATATTCATTTATTTTATTTATTCTATACACGAAGATCAATCAGACAATGTTACTACTACCACCCTCTCAATATAATGTTCACACTAACTTTTATTTTCCATTACACGAGAATCGGTCGATTGCGCGAGATGAAAAATAATTATGAACAACCATGAAATATTTACGCAGTGGTTTTCGTGTGATACCTGCACAGATAAACAGACAGACAGCCGGACAAACACTTTAGATAAATGTGTTTCGTCCATTATGTCGATAACGAGCTCAGTCAGGTTTCAATTTTCAAAAAATATATAACAGCACGGCACCGGTCCACTACAGGTACATGCACGTTACATACGTATAAAGGAATCAGTGTCCAGTGTGTTGGTCGGGTTGTCACAACTAATACGAAGTCAAAATATTCGAGACGGTACCAATGAGACGGTTCGTATAGTATTTGCGAGGTAGTTTGATTTTGATTGAATTCAGCGAGTACATAATATATGTTGATTGTAGCCAATCCACAAATAAATTTGTTCTCATAGCTTTACTGTGAAATACATTTTTATTCGTTTTAATTATTCGTCCATCCCGTCCGTCTCCTCCTTCGTCTCTTCGACCGGCATGGAACGGATCGATGTGCTACGCACATATAGTGGTACATGAGCCAGTGAGCCACACGAGCAGTATTGACTGGAAAGATTTTCGTTTCCCGAGTATAATAACGAATGGCGCATCCATCCATCCATCGAACGATAGAACGATACAATTGACGATGACCGCCGAGCGATAATATGAACGACACAAATTACAGATTTATGAAACGTTTTAATGTATTTTGTTTGCCCGCGGATGGAACGACAGTACGACTTCAGTGCGTTGAGTGTGGACCGTTACTTGCGTCGCTTTCGCATATCTTATTTTTAAGGTTGTCGACATCAGCTGATAGTCTCGCAATAATATTTAATCCTTGCATCTGACCAATCGCTGACATTTAATAAATGTACAGATTGTAATATTCATTTATTTATTCATCAGATCCAAAAGAGAGCTGCACGGCCGGTCACCGCGCTCGGCGTCTTATTGCGTAGTTTTGGTACTGCTGCTAATTATTTACACTTTACTTGCCGAGTGTTGTATTAATGTATATTATATTTTGAAACGGACGCACCGACTCGACAGCAATCAAATTCAAACTGTATATTTATGAATCAAAATTTGTCAAAGACTGTGGATGTGGAGTCTCTTTAAATATAATTGACTTTTTTGCTTGTTTTTACGATTACTTGATGTAATCTAATTGACATGCGACATGACTGTGAAAGTAGCGCGACCACAACGACCGCGAGCCGGCCGGGTGGTCGGCGGACGGTGCATCGCTATTATTAAATTAATAAAAAACATAATAATATGACGTAATTTTCCGACGCCGGACACAATTTATTATTCGACCTCCCTAAACTAATCTCTACGAACAACGTAAAACGAACGACATAAAACTTTTAACTGAAAGCTTCAGTATCGGAATTAAACATAATATTACATCGTTTAATTATGATATTATCTATAATGCAGCAAGTCGTCTACAATATTTTGTACATAAAACGTCATAAAAAATTAGTAGTGGGGGGCAGCGCCGCAGCGCCGCTCGCGGTGCAGGTGCCGCGTTCATAGAACAACTCGACGACTCTTTCATAATTATCATGTTGCCTCTTTTTGTTCGCTTCCGACAACATTTTGAGCCAGTTACACAATATATATTTATTATTTATTTATTTATTTATTTATTTATTTATTTATTTTATTTATTTATTTATTTATTTATTTATTTATTGCACCAATAAAGTACACACTAATACATACAAAAATATCAGCAATACAAAAAAAAACATTAAGTGCTACTTCAGTTATAGGCGCAAACAGCATTCTCTGAAAGTCACGTACATTAACATAATTTTTATTATTAAATCGAATTACATTACTTAAGTTTAAATTATTTTATGAATATCATATTCAAATCATGTTTACAATTAAGGAGCAACTTTATAAAAACTAGTGTTGTGCTCAACACAGTACTGTCGGATCATGTACGACGTATGTACATGTAGGTACACACACACATAGCACGCGACACTCACGTACGTCAACTCGTTAATTAAATAAATTAATTACTTATTTTGGGATGAAATTGTATGTACAGTCAGTGTATAAAATAAACTCTATTTTATTGCAAATTATTATTTTTATTTAATTTGTCTTTAATTAATAATAATATACAACTGAGCAAGTCGGACAGACGGCATTCTGCGGTGTGTTACTGTTAGCTGGCCCCGTACGGCTCCGTTAAGCGACTTTGTGATTCCTTTGTGATTAAGCATGGGAATAATAATATATCCCGTTGCAGGATAGTTCATCATCATACTCGTATTTGGACCGAGATATTTCATATTTAATAATTTTTGATCACTACAGTTCAATTTGTTTAGTAAATGTCGAAGAAGTGTTTTAGGGTATTTTATACTCTGGTAAGTTTTTTAATTTAGTCAGGCCATCGTCCGACATAATTGATTCGACTATGACAGGACGCCGGCGGACGGTTGTCGAACAGAACGATTAAAAACAGTTTGTCGACATACCCAAAAACAACGAATACTTGATTGCAAGATTCCACGTTACTTAAGTATATAAAGCAGGTGGAGCGCATTCACTCACGTCGTAGTCGTCACAGAGAGGTGCCCACAAACATTGTTATGGAATATGTCACACTATCATTAATACGTAGGACGAGTTAGTATACTATGGGTATATCGATTATAATAACTAAATTTACTCCTACATTTTCGTATTAAAATATTAAATCTTTGACGTAAATTTAAAAATATCTTTAAGCAACATTTGAACTGTCCAAAGACGACGTCAGGAGATACGGTCTCCGTCGAACCGGGTCACCGTTCGAGCGTCGATACTTTCTATAAGGAGCAAAAGTCCTCTTTGTAATAATACAGGCTTATGAAAATCCTAAGCATGGATGAATAGTAGAAGCTACGGCAGTTGCAGGAGACACGTACTTGCAGCATACAGGCGAGGGCGAGGG
>PDGT01000029.1:4020309-4087902 GCA_003671415.1 Megathymus violae | reverse complement strand
CGTATATCTGAAGTAAGTTCTGTTTCCCGTTGGCAGCAGGGCTGAGATGAGCGGCGCGTTCTCTCACGGCGCGCGGCGCGTGACCCGCCTGCCAAGTGCCGACGATGCCAGCAGCGCCGCCCTGCCCCGCCGCCCCGCCGCATCGCCCGAACTCCTCTGCTGCACCTTAAGAGTAACTCCGACCATGATGCTCATATGCCACGTTTGCATCTCAATAACCATAGACTATTCATTGAACCATTGAACCATAAAGTACATATGCATAAAAATGCGTATAACAATATTTACCTTGTATATTAATAATAATATAAGAGGGGTATTAGTGACTAGTCTGCAAGGTTCGGTGTACCGGTGAATACTGTGAAGTGCCAGACCACGTTGTTGGGTGGTTCATGAATGTTAGCCAAGATTGTTAAATCTAATGTACGATTAGCAATAATGGGACTGTGTATATAAATACATGACTAAACTCATAGCTAGGTCGTCGAGGAAACCGCAACGATCGAGCGATTGATCGCACGTGATGTAACAAATACTATCAATTTGTGGTTAAGTGATTCGTTCGCTCGGCCGCTCGCCGTGCCATGTCGGTGTGTCGTTCACGAGTCTCCATCGCGGTCTCAAATCATAGTTTATATTCAAAATGTTCGATATGTACAATAACGGTTCGCACGGTACCCGAGTTCGAGTTTGAGTTGAGTTAGCACACTTAAATGTAATCACATTTAGAAAATTCACAAATTATATCCGTATTTATTATAGCAATAAAAATTAAGAAAACAAATTAAAATTTTACAAATTGATTACTCACGACACTGAACAGACGTCTCTCTGCAAATAATCCGAGTAAGATACGGGAGAGATAGCCCTCCTTTAGCCAAAATGGGAGGTATTGCATTGACATTTCATGTAAGGTATCTCGTTCGGGGAACAGGATCGCCACACCGCCGCGCCACGACGCTGCCAGGGGATTATCTTAATCGCATTAGTGCACGATCGACCTTATCTAATGCTTAATTACTGTGAAAGGACTTCTAAAAATAATTTAGAAATCCCGTCTCACTGCCCCGACATATCAGCGCGATGCCGCCGTCAGGGCTGGCACCGCGGTCGACGGTACCGATTTCGGCTCGCACATAAATTGTAGACATACAGGTAAATTACTTTAGTGCATGTAAATTTCAAACTGAACTCGAATGCGCCTGTTGAATACACACCTACTGTATATACATAAATAAAACATGACATAAATATAACAACAAACATTTATCAAAGTATATGTCAATACATATAATACAAAGATGCCGGTATAGACAGAAGGTGGAGACGACTAGCAAACTTTTGAAGGAATTCTTGGCAGAGCTGCACATACTTGTCCCTGTAGCTTGGGACCAGTATACGAGCTACGGTATCCCCTGCCTGTCATAAGAGGCGACTAAAAGGGGACTTCAGGGGTAGCGGGCGGTGAGAGTGGGAGCTCAAACTGTCCGGCTAACAATCCCGGGAAGGACGACGATATATGTGGCCGCATACCGTCGATAAGATTGAATGGTGCGAGACGAGACATGTGATCCCTCCCGGGTAGACCCTGACAGGGGTACCGTGCTCAGAGGACTCCGGTTGCGATCCTTTGAAGGACACCGGGTACTTTTTGAAGGTAAAAAACAATTTCATCAAAAAAAAATTATATTATGTAAGTTATTGATATAATGAAGCAATATTATTACCATCTCTACACATTTAATGTTAAGACATCTCCATAGTTTAAACCGATCAGTAGGTACACGAAACAGCACTGAAATGAAATAAAATTATATTTTATTCAAAGTTAGTTTTTACAAACAGTTTTCGAACGTCAAACTACGCCATCGCTTCAACAAATCCCTACCGTGAGTGGTCCCAGAAGAAGAAGCGGCAAGAAGCTCCCGAGGAGTTTTTTTTCCTATTCACAGTTACAGAACGCACTTATGACTATAAACTGGCTTAATATTATACTCATGACCAAACAGTCTTATCCTGAAAGTAATCATCAAGTTTGTAATAACCTTTCCGCATAACAATGCCTTCGACGTGAGTTTTAAATTTACAGTAAGGCATTTCTGTCAATTGTAATGGAATTTTATTATAAATATTTACACATCTACCCATGAAAGAGCTACTATATATCCTGACGCTATCCACAAAGTTTCTTATATTAATATTACTAAAATCATTAATTTAATTATTTAGGTATTTTATAAATATACTTATGCACGTTAAATTTTGCTTCTACTATCGTTTCGAAAAGATGCTTTAACATTGGGGACAAGAAACGGCGAAAGCAGCTCCTCAGCCAATCTTTTAAAACAACTCATGACTATTACAAAGTAAGTTGCCTTACCTGTAAACCTTACAAAACCTGCGCGGAACCGGTTTCGACACTATTATTTCCAGACGTCCTTATCATTAATATATTAATCTATACCAAAATATCATTTGCCTATATGCTGTACTTTAACGCTTAAAAGTTCCAATGGGTAACTCACGTATCAACTTTGGAACCTTATTGTAAAACCGAACTCCAAGCCCCATAAAAGAACGCTGAACCTTTTGAAGACGATATGAAGACGTAACCAAATTATGCCTATTTGTTGTTTCACGATTGTGTGTACATTTCTGCTTGTAAACATTTTTTTTTAATAAATACTAAATTGCTATAAATATATTGACTGGCCACGTTGAGTACACCTATTTCTTTAAATTTTTCCCTTGAGGACTCACGCGACTTTAATCTATATATAGCTGTGATTTATCTTTTCTCTAATACAAATATTAAATCAATGTCCACTGATTTGCCCCACATTAGGATACCGTAACACAGGAGACTATGGAAATAGGCAAAATAAACAAGTCTAGCTGTCTTTAGTTGCGAGAATCGATGTATGGGCGCTTACTACTACCACTGAAGCTTACTACGAGTATCTGAGGTGACACCTAAATAACTGTAGATTGTTCCATAATCAATGTTTCATTGTTTAATTTAAAGATTTTGCCTACTTTCTGAACATTTGGTAGTAAAAACTCTATACACTTTGTTTTTCTAGCATTCAAAACTAAATTATTTTTGGTAAGCCAAAGCAATACATGGGACAAAGCGCTGTTTACATCGTCAACATTTAATTTATTTATATTAGTCTTAAATATTAGAGACGTGTCATCAGCAAAGCGTACAATGTCCGCATAATTGCTAATAAAATCCTACCCTTCAAATAGAACGCAATCAAATTGAGAGCACTGTGCTTGACGACGTAGTGACTACGCTTTAGAACACTACTGTTCAACATAATCAAATGACAAAACATCGCAAAAACACCTATAGCATTATGTGATACCTCCCAGGCCTGTATGTATTTAAAAAGCCTATCAACTGCATCAGTTGTACTGCGACCTTTAGTGAAGCAATATTGATCACGTTGAAGTAAGTTTCTTTCACCCATTACCAGAGGTGATTTTATCGTCATTTATAATTATTTCATCTTTCAGGTCACGTGATTTATTCTTACGGGCCTAACTACTAATAATATTCCAGGTACTTTTAATATTATTATTTGAATTTTGAATTTTTTCCCTAATATGTATAGATTTTGCCTGAACTCAAATTGATGTAAAAATTTTAGAATATGTCTATACACGTTCAAAAAAAGACGCAGCCCTATTGAATTGTTTTTCACCATACAATTCATACAACCTACTTCTGTTTTTAAAAATATCTGCCTAATCACTGGGTTTATTATTTTTACTAATATCTATATATTTAAATTTAATTTTATTATGGATCTATTGTATTAAATAGTGCTGTATTAAATAGCATATTATATCCCTTACTTCTGAACGAGATAGAATACATCGGGATTAGAGGTACGCCGCTTAAACTATTAAAATACTATTTATTTGGACGTAATCAAAAAGTTAAAATCGGTGATTTTATCAGCAACGAATCCGAAATTACTTTTGGCGTACCTCAAGGTAGCGTATTAGTACCTACACTGTTTCTTATATACATTAACGAATTGACAAATTTGGATGTGGTGGGGGGTTAAGTAATGTCTTATGCTGATGACATTGTGATACTGTTTGAAGGGATAAACTGGAAATCTGTTTATGAACTAGCAGATCTTGGACTACGTAAAGTATGCAGTTGGCTCGAATCTAATTTACTGACGCTAAAGACATCAAAAACTAATTCTATATGTTTTTTCTAACTACAAAAGAACTCAACCCAGTAATGATCTTTACCTAAAAATACACCAATGCGGTAACCTCAGTAACACTCTAATTGTATTGTACTAGACAAGGTAGTATCCGCAAAATATTTAGGAGTAATCATAGACCAACATTTGTCCTGGCACTAACATGTATCATACATAAACAACTACATAAGAAAACTAACTTGGATTTTCAAAATGCTTCGTAATGTTGCTACCAAAGATTACTAAATCAGATGTATCTTTAGTGAAACCGCTGATAGGATACTGTATTCCAATTTGGGATGGGTCAACCAAATATAAATTCCTAGAACTAGAAAGAGCTCAACGCTGTCTAATTAAAGTTATGCATTTTAAGCCCTATAAATTCCCCACTGCTGAACTTTATAAAGAATGCAAATTATTGTCTGTAAGAAAACCATACATTCTACAGAATGTAAAATTACACCCTAAAATTACATAGCGCATTACCCTTTGATCTTAAATAGAAGAAAAAACAAAGTTGCTCCAATACCTTTCGTTAAAACTGAACTAGCCAAAAGACAATATCCTTGCCAATCAGCCATAATCTATAATAACATTAATAAACATCTTACTATTTATAATTTAAAACAATATAACTGCAAAAAGGCTTTATCGGACTGGCTTTATGTACTAAGTTATACTGACACTGAAAAATTGTTAAAGTAAATAAATATTAGTTTATAACGCGCTGACACGAGTACACACAAATACACATTCGTAATAACATGCACACACGTAACACAAACACACACGTACATGCACACACACAGAGTTTTAATTAATCATTGTCTATTTATAAGTTACACAAAAGGAAGAGCGAGTTCACCTGCCAAAAACATAATATGTTTATGTTTAATAGGTGGCCTCAACCACGGTATATTATGTGTTGTAATTCTTATAGACAAATAAAGATATTATTATTATCATATCATATCAAGTGGCCCAGCAGCCCTAGGGATAGTTGATAAATTATTTATATTGATGTCTCCACATATCATTAATTTGTTTTCCGATACACGCAATCGTATAAGTACATCTTCCAGCGTATCCTGAACAGACTAAAGTCACCAGAAGGGGGTCGATACATGCACACAATAATAAGCCGCTCCAATTCCACACAGGCAAACTCAATAGTGCGCTCAATAGAAAGACTGACAATGTCCTTCCTGTTCTTGAAGATATACTATTGTGCAAGATTAGTGACCCACCATGAATCGCAGTCCCTCTAAAGAAAAAGAGAATAAAAAATTGAATCATTAGGATGGGTTGTCAAATTGTATGAAAATAGATTTAATTTATATAATATGTGCTCGTTTTTTTTTGTTATTTAGATTTTTACAGTATGCAAAAATGCATATAACACATTTGCGTTTAGTATATAATAATTGCTGATTCCTGACCTGACCATTCCCTGATTCTATTTCCAGTAACACTTGGTCAAAGACGAGTCTTTGTCTTGGTAGTTAGCGGGGTACCAGTACCGCCACATACTGCTGTTAAACTGACACATCATACATAGTTTAATTTTCGCATGATTTCTTAAGTTATTTATGGTAATTTAGTATTTATTCGAAAAAAAAAATACTTTCATGTAGAAAAGCAATACTGTGTGTGTGTGTGTGTGTCGAGAAACAACAAATAGGCATAATTTTTGCATATCACCTTGAAAAGGTTCACCGTTCTTTCATGGGCTTTGGTGTTCGGGATTTACCTATTGGAACTGTTAATATATTACGTATAGAGGATGTATGTATGATATTCATGAATTTTTTTTTCTCTTTTTTTATATAGTTTTGACATTTTAATCCTAATATTTGTAATTTGTTTAGTATGTTGCTATAAATCATGGAGTTTGCACCTATAACTGACGTGACACCTAATTTTAGTCTTGTTTGTTGATTTTTATTTATTGTAAGTGTTGGTGTACACTTTGTTGGTGCAAGTAATAAATAAATAAATAAAATGACGCCTGGCCGTAGCAATATCAACACCAGTTCCGCGTAGGTTAAAACTTAATTTGTAATTGCTATACATTGTGTTAAAAGATGTGCTGACGAGTTTGTTTTGCTGTTTCTTGTCCTCAATGTCAAAGCACCTTTTCAAAATGGCAATGGAAACAAAAAAATAAAGTGCATAAGTGTATTCACAAAATACCTAACGTGTTTTCCCGTGCGAGTGAAATAATCTAGCGCGGTAAGTAATATAACCTATGTCACTCTGCAGCCCTCCAACTAACTCCAAGTTACCGCGCTCTGGTTCGACTTGAAAGTAGGAAAAACAAACAAATAAACAAACTTTCACATTAATAATGATAATATGAAGTATAGATATTTTTTCTTACAGTCATTAATCTATATGACAAAAACTTTTATCACGAACACACGCTGCGCTCCCGATGCACAGCCGTCGCTGAGCGGACGAATACGAATAATGATTACACCTGATAGTCTAAAGAGTCACTCATTCCTAGTACATAAATCCATTTTATAGGCAACTTAATTGCACCTGTCGATAAGTGCTGTGTGATTCGAGGCAATAAATGTATCTGTGACAATTTATTCGTAGAATAATATGATAGGAATTGAAATACAGCGCAGCAGATTTGATTTAAGATTTGCGTTGCATTTATGTATTAGCGAGTGTGCGAGCGACGGTGACGAGGGCGGCTGGTAGCTCGACCGGATCCGCTTAATTAATACGATGGATAATTAACTGTTACGTTATCTTATACTGTGCTTAACTGTCGTGATAGCAAATAAGAACATGGCGGCAAGTGGTGGTAGCTCGGCTGTGTTATGTGAACATATATAATGTTCGTTCTGTATCCGTTCACATCCAAAGTGCTAGTAACCTCTGGGAGACGTGCTTTATCGACATGTTACCGGCCGACAAGACCCTCAGTCGTCCGGTAGTTGACACTCCAGCGGAAACACAGCGGCACAGTCTTATTACCGAATAATATGGTAATCGAAAATTGTAAATTTTACAGGAAAGATAATAATCTATTTTTTGCTTATATTTCAGCGTGGATAGGTTCATAAGATAACCATTTTTACGTCAAAACAAAACTAATATTTTTACAATCTATTTTCTATTATATTTTGTTTTAATAGTATTAAGAAACTAAGTTATTAACGAAAATATTTTTACTGAAATTATGAGTAAAAAGTACAGTATGCAACTACTATTCGTGTATAAACATACCGCTTACGTCCAATAATAACGCATTGCCATATCAATCATTGAAATAAGTTCTCCAGAAACTAAACATTACTATCATATTACGATATGATTCGGGTGAAATCCAAATGATAGTGTATAAAATAACATTACACTACAATAATATACGTTAATGAATGATGTCGAAAGATCAACAGTATTATAATGTTGCGAAAATATTATTTTATTGAATATTTTAGTCCTTTTTATTTGATATCACAGAAAAAAATATATTTTAGTTATTTTGTAGTGAAAAATTTCTACTTCAGATCGAAGTACACTTAATACTTTTTCTATATTAAAAATTGTAACAGTCGTATTATTTGTGTCTACAGTAACCTTTTTTCTTCTTTAATCTGACGTACAGCTTTCTCTTTCTTGCCAAATGTTGCTTATATTTTTCCTCCAGCGCTTCTTTTCTTATTGAGTCCGCTTGTTCATATAGAGAACATGTTCAACACAAGTCCTTTTAGGGCTTAAAATGGAATTTAACTGATGAGGAATTTAACAAATTTCTTCGGATTAAGCTTCAGGTTCCTGAATACCTTCTCCAGATTTTGTTGGTGTTCCTTGAAGTTGCGTCCCATAACTATCACGTCATCGAGATATACTAGATATGCATCTCCTAAAAGTCCCACTAATACTCGCTCCTTGAGGCGCTTAAAAGTGGCAGGAGCGGTGCACAGTCCGAAAGGCATAACGCAGACCATGTCCATTGCCAGTGGTAAAAGCGGTCTTCTCCTTGTCTTCTGGCCGAAGTTCCACCTGCCAGTAACCACTCTTCTGGTCTATCGTCGAAAATCATTTCATGCCTCCAAGCATGCCCAGTGTGTCGTCAATCCGCGGCAAAGGGTAGCTGTCCTTTTTGGTCACATCATTGAGCATCCTGTAGTCCACATAGAATCTGGTGCTGACGACTTTCTCTTTCACGAGTACCACAGGTGAACACCATGGACTAGTCGATGGTTCTATAACCTTTTTTCGCACCATATCCTGGATTATCTCAGATACTTCCTTTTCCTTTGCCAATGGTACACGTCTTGGTCTCTGTTTGATTGGTACGATAGCACCAGTATCAATTGGGTGAGTTACAAGATTCGTTCTTCCTAGGTTGCTATCTCCTGCGATGAAGATGTCCTTATAATTTTTTAACAGTCTTGTTGCTTCTGTGTATTTCTCAGTAGTCAAGTTTTGTTTCATCGCTTCCAGCAAAAAGGTGGTGTGGTCCATTGATTCGGTTTTACCAGTGTTCTCTTTTATGCTGTCAACAGGTTCACAATGTCCAATAATCGTGTTTCGTGAGAGATGTATCGGTGTGCTACTGAGGTTGATGATCTTCACCTTGGCATCTGGTTTGGTCATTAGCAATGTCCTTGCCGTGATCCAACTGGTGTGATCTCCATAGTCTTCCACTATAACACATCGATTTGGTGTCGTCTTCTCTGGAAACTTAACGGTGACTAGTGTTTCCGATCTGTGTGCTAGCTTCACCGTTCTTAAGCAGTGTACTGCCGTTGAAGACGCACCCTCCAGAAAAACTGGTTGATTCGGAAAGCTTAAAACTCCTCGCACAACATCAACCAATCATTGATGTGTCCGTAGAAAATCCAGACCGATGATGCAGTCGTCGGTTATATGGGCTACCAAAACGGGCTGCATGTAGGTGTTATCCCCTAGTTTCAGCCTGACTTCTGTTACTCCTAGAACGGTTACTGGCTGGCCTGTCGCAGTTTGAAGATTACAGAACGGACGTGTATTTTCCTACATGATGGTTCGCTTCAACAATTCCGGTCGCATGATGCACTTCGACGCTCCTGTGTCGGTGGTAAAGCGGCAGGATTTACCATTTATCTGTCCAACTGTATTTATCTGTAAAACTGTTCTTATCGCAAGCTTGTAATACTTGTATAGTGGGGGCTCGACTAAGTCCAGCCAGTGCCCGCCCTGCGGCCCTGGCGCCTCTTAGTTTAACGACTCCTGGGTGTCGGCCTGAGTAGCCGTCGACACCATTCTCGTTGGTTTTTGTGTTCGGCAGTTGATTCTAATATGGTCGTAGTAGTCGCCACGGACTGCCTCCACCTCCAAGGCATGTGCTTAAGCGGCCTCTGTAGTTATATGATAGCCCAGGCGCACCGTTGCTCTCACTTCCGGGTCCCTTATGTCGCTAACAAACGCCTCCAGCACTTTGCCGTCTACTGGTGTAGAATTCGATGCTTAGGCTCGGCATACTAGGCGTTCAATTTCCGTAGTCCATTGCTATAGGTTTTCGCTCGACTTCTGGATGCGGTCTTTGAGCTGCGCACGATATACGTGCTCAAGATGTTTGTCTTCATAGCTTCCAATGCCTTAAACAGTGTTTCCAAAGTGCGTCGATCGGCTGGTATATTCTCCAGGACCAGTAGGGCTTCTCCTCGAAGAGCTGAAGTCAATGCCGCGAGCGAGTGCTCGTCTCCCCAATCATTTCCTTTAGCTACTAACTCAAACTGGTGCCTGAATGCCGTCCATGAGATAGTGCCGTCGAAAGCTGGGACTTGAAATTTCGGTGCTCCAACAGTTACAGAAGTAACCGTGCCCAAAGCCTCTAACTCTTTGAAGCTTGTTGGCCAAATCATCAAGCTTCTTTTCGTGGACGTTTATTGGTGCGTCGTGGACGTTTATCAACGCGTCAAGGGCATTTATCGACGCGTCGTGGCCTTTGAGAGTTGAATCATGTTCGGTCGTTCGCATCTTCACCCATTCCATGTCTTCTTTTGCGACATTTAAGTCTCCTTGGAAACCTTCCAGCTTCGCCTTTCGCCTTTCGTCCAGACCCACCTCTATGGCTTCGCGCTGGCTATCCATTTTGCTCTCTAACATGGTTTGCTGGGCTTCACGCACTCCATCGCTTCGCGCTGGCTCATCATTTACGCTTCCCGCTAGCTCTTCATTATCGCTTCCCGCTGGCTCTCCATGGCTTCGCGCTGGTTCTTCTTCATCGCCTCCATAGCTGTCAACAACGAGGCCATGTCGAATCCACGCGAAGATGAAGACAGGACTGATGGAGCGAGTGTCGGCGTAGATGTGCTTGTTTCAGTGGGTCTTGTCGCAGGTCCCACGGTGGCTTCTCTTCCAGCGCGGTCCCGTCCAGGCGACTCCATACACGTAGCATCCATGGCCGTCTGCCGTCGCGTACGTACCCCGTCTTCACTCTGCGGTACAACAGGCATCCCACTGCTGTCACCAATTGTTACGTGTCAGGATCCGCAGGTTTTTAAAATGCCACAATAGTTCCGCAAAGACTTTATTTCACTTCACACACACTTCACAATCGCAGTTGCACTCGTAGATCGCAGGTATTCGCTTCGTAGGGAGGGAGCTGTTCACTTCGTATTCGGGAACCGAATACCCTGTGGGCGACCCTGCCCGCTATTTACATCGATTTCCGGGCTTCCAGACCTTTCCACACCCTTCGTGGAAGTCAACAACAATAATAATTCCCGGAAATCGACATAATAATAGCGGGTCAGGTAAACAACCTTAGTTTGGCAATGTATGGCAATCTCGCCATTGGCAATCTCGAGATTGGCGAGATTACTGGAGATTGAAGTATCCCTGGTAGTTTTTATTACTACCTGGGTTTCTCTTTTATTGCCCCCATTGTAGTCACTGTAAGGCTGCCGATTTTCTCTTCTCGGCTATCCTTCGAGAAGCTTCGTAACATTACTTTTTATATTGTACTTTTACAAATAATCACAGAAAAATTCCAAAAACAATTTATAAAGTGTAACTCATTCATTAAACAACGTATATGCATTAAAACTATAAATGTCGCAATACCACGTTACCATATTATTCGGTGGGAGGTGTGACGTATTACTGAACGTGGCTTAAACAGGAAGCGCAGTATTGAAAATATGTTAATAGATTGCTAACGAATATTTAGGTCAGTGATCGTTTTACAAAGGGTCTTATCGCGTTGTAATTTAGTAGGATTCAGCAGACTTGTTTTGAAGCTGCCTTAGGTCCCGCATCCAGAGCCATCTGCGTTACGATAGACACCAGTCAACAGTTGTGATGAACAGACAGACAGATGTACGTGCGATTAATCTCAATTATAGTCCCGACGCCGACGTCGACGCCGACGCCCTCCTAATTGGAGTCAACTCGGGATTAACCGAACGACTTCTGCTTCAACTGCGCTTTCCTACGCTTGCAGAAAGCCGCACTATAATAAAATTGGCGAGAAATATGTATGGTATACTTATTATTTTGTTATTAATTTAAAATATTTATATATAAAAATAACAAAACGTGTACTTTTGTACATTTTAAATCACAAAACAGTCTTTAGAAATTTTAATTTTTAATGATTTTTTTTTATTTGAAATTTAATTTATAGCTTCTTATGAAATTTTTTCTAACGAAAATTTAAATAATTTCTCGTCGTAAACCATAATTTTACTAAAGTAATCTTATTTTGAAAATTCTACTCATAAATTTAAAATTAATATAGAATTTTATAAAATATTTATTATTAAAATATGCGAAAAAAATAGTATCGAATAACTGAAAATCTGGTTTACTATGCTAGTAATATTAGTAATCTATTGGATCTATTGGAGATCTATTGGAAATATTTGTTATTAATTGCTTTGTTTCTACTATTTGTCTGTATAAAATATTAACATATCTCTGCTGTAACATTAAAAAAAATTAAATTATGTAATTATACAACAAAAAGCAAATAATAGCGATCCATACATTTATGCAGCACTCATGTTGCACAACAGTAATAGTTAATTTGGGTATAACAATGTGGGTGGCAAGTTACATAACATGATGCATTGTACGTTACGTTTCACCAGTCTGTGGGCACCTATAGCACGTCGGCAACACGAACCCATAAGATTTCCCCCAAAAACATCGCCCAACGTGGCTAAAGAAGTTATGACTTTAAAAATGTATCTACCTCTTAAAGCAGTAAAAAGTGGAAACCATATTGTATTACTGTTCGTTTTTTGTCGATTCGACGCTATTAAAATAATCAATTTGAATACCAAGTATTACTTAAAGGGACGTAAGGGACTACAGCAATCCTTGATCATAACCCGCCTCGTCGCTCGAGCTGTCCTATCGAGAACATCGAGGGTACGTTGAACAGTCTCTCCGGCTTCTGGTGTCAGTACCATTGAGTTGATAGTTGACGCAACCGTCAGCCACTGGATTCCAGTAGTGTTAAGAAATTCAAAAACAAACCACCCAAAAACTTAAAAGACCTCATAATGCGCAGTACAGCCGATGACGATAACGAGGGGTAAAAGAAACGATGTAAAAAATTCGTTAATCTGGCTTCAACCGTCAATAGTATATAAATCGCCAGCAGATTATGCCGGTACCGTCCTTCGCCCCAGCTTTGCGGTCTAGACTTTAAGCAGTCAAACCACTAATCCTCCAGCGAACCTAACTTCCAGCTCGGGTTTTTCGCTGACGTGACTTTTTACGTTTTGTTGAGCTCCGTGAGAAGGTAGCCCATCGATTCGTAGACTAAATCAACGTAAAAGTACTAAATACATGTGAAGCCGCATTTTTTCTTGGACTCCCGTGTCCTATCCGTTGTTCCTTATGTTATCCACGTTAAGGGACACTGTAAACCATCGCTCCCGCGCTCACTGCTCCCTACGGCTACGGACACAGGCACAGTCCAATTTGTACTATTTCAGTCACAAGGCTGATTTTGTTCACCATGAGACTCCCCGCTTGACCATTAATATGATAAGTGTAATTTAGTATGTCTTTTTATTAACTAAATTACCTTTGTTCCGATTCTTCATTCTTTACTGTTACACTCCCTCCTAATTCTTTTTACTTCATGGTGTGCAGGATTAATAATAATGTTTATTGAACTTTTTGCATTGTAACTAGACGTTCACTTTTGTGGAATAAAACTCAGTTGAAGTCGAGAATAGGGGCGGTAAATCTTCTGTGTTTGCAACAGGAATAGTAGGAATAGCAGTAGCCCTAAACTTTTGGCATCATTTGCTTGTTAACATTTTCTGTTAAAAAAATCCCTTGGTGTCGTTCCAATAACAAAATGAGACGCGGAGATGTACATCATTAAATAGGTAATGATAGTTTTTCTCATATGTCTCTTTATCACATAATAATTTATATTTTAATCACAGAAAACGCTTGAACACCTCCGTAACCACTTTGGTGCCATTATTGCAAAATAGGAAAATAACATCAATAATCTTAAAATACATCTAACCAATTATTCGGTGAGCATTCGCGTTATGATACATGAGTAAGGAAACAATAGACTAAATTAATGAAATGGAATTAAGCAACAGGTAGGTCTATGCAAGGTAGCTCTCGAGCGCCGCCTCCGGCCGGCGGATCGCGGTGTTTGTATAAACCGTATTAGAAAAACGAGGGTCAAATTAACGTATCCCAAAGTTTGTTGTTAGAAAAAACAGGTTGTTGTTAGAAAAAACAAGAGTGGCCAGGTGTGTGCTGCGCAAACACGCGCCGGAGTTTGCCGAGCACTCGGCGAGCGTTCGGGGCCGCGCTCTCCCCGTGCTCCCTCCGCCGCTTCGCCCTTCACCCCCGCGAGCCCCCATGTTTGTTCACGTCTACCAAAAATATTATTGGATGATGATACGCCATTTACGCGTGTCGTGGGCACTCTCGCGTGTTGACGAAATCGACACCGCGCCCTCCCCCCACACTCCGAATCCGTGGGAACCGACCACCTCCACAATCCAATATTTCACTTTTTTAATTTGTTTGAAAATAGTCCTCCGAGTGAAATACTGGATATGTTCTCGTTTTCGTATGGACGTTCCGTTAGCTATTAATCTATGGAAGGCGTTCACATCATTAGTGGGAAATACCCGAATAAGAAACTTATTGAGACAGGTTCTCAAATATGTTGGTAGTGGATACCATTCAATTGAGATGTACCTAATAATAGCGTCTAATTATTGTATGTTTAACATCAAAAACAACGGGCACATTACGGGATTGTGAATTACTGACGCGATGATGCCGATAATTAAATAGTGACTGGCATCTCAGTGATACTAAATGATATTCCTGAATTTCAACATAACTCCAACTAAAATGTGACGATAGAAAGTGTTTATTTACAAAACTTGGTCGTCGTTTAGTCTGAATCATATCGATTGTGTTGTAAAAAGAAGGTCGAACTTGTAAGGAAAAGAAGGAACAAAGAAGGTCTCGGTGACGTACAAGTATCGCTATGTCCGAATGAAATGTTTGCTCAGATTCCAGTTATCAGAGGTAAGGTGACAACTTGGTAAAATTATAACGCAAAATTTATCAATGGAAGTTATCGTGACAGTAGCATCAGTATCCAGAACAGAAATGTGCATCGGTGAGCGAGTGTGTCACTGTTACTAGTGACAATGATCACCTCCTACAGAGCAGGCGTACAGAAGAGCCACTCCAAATTACTCCTCTATAAGTGCCACGTAAATTACGATGTGGCGATTTCTCACTAGGCATACGAGATGAAAATTATTTATACGGTTATGTACATGTTTTGAAATGAAGTAATAGGAGCACGACCGCTCCGTTATTTTGAATTACAGACAGACCCACAAATATTTGTTGGTAAGGAATTTGAATGTCAATAAAGACGTTAATAATAATAATTTAATACCTTTACACACGTTAAAGTATGTCCGATATAAATTCCAGCAATAATAATATTTAATAATATTATAGATACTAATCAGCTAAAAAATTACAAATGTTTCCTGCACCGACATTATTCATATATATATATATATATATANNNGGGTCGGTCCCGCCGCTCGGATGCTCCGATTCCCATCGGCTGCGCCGGCGCTTCCACTGTCGTTCACATCCTCATACATTTTATGTAATCGCTGCAATACGAACGCCAATCGAGAAAAACCGCTCGGCCATCGAAGCGGCTACAAAAACTGATTTCCTTTCCCACTGAGCGACGACACGTCGCGCGTCCGCTAACTCTCGGCGCCGCGCGAAACATCGCCTCGTGAGCAGTGCGGCGAACGATCGTATCCTCTGTGAAGTGATCCCAAAATCTCATTTTGGGACAATAGCAGTGATTTTTCTGCGAAACGAGCTCATTATATTATGTCTACTGGATTCATAACTGAATGCTGGACACCCGTGCCGGTTAGTAAATTAGCTACGTTGCTTATAATCCATCGGACGATGGGACGTTTCGATCGCTTTCGGTACACTGAGCGTCGGTGAGCATATCGGTCCATCTTTTATATTTGGTGGTCCGACTTCTCCTTTGTCAGCTATTGACATAAAATATCTAGATAGAACTCTTCTTAATGATTTCTAATAAATCTCGTGCCTAGTCAAAGTTCTACTTTCTTTGACGAATATTATCAATAGAGTTAAGGAGAAAACGCCAACCTTATTTATAAATTTGAGGTAGACGTATAGACTACGTGTCACGTCTTCAAATTTAAAATTAGGTAGTAACAATCGCCATCATCGTCTTCAACACGGGTATCCCACTGCTGGGCTCGCGTCTCCACAGTTTTTCCACTTACAACGGGAGCTGTATAGTCCACAGCGCACCACGCAACCTAAGTGCGTATTAACAGACTTCACTTCGTTATTTCCCAGATACGTACGTCCCTTCTAAATGTTTCCCTCTACTGACGCAATAATAAAAATTTATTTCGGAATAATTTCATAATTAACGTGTCATGCGACAAACGTGTACGTTACTTATACGTTCATACAAGGATTCTTAGGAAGTGCCCACTTGCGAATGAGACTTTGCAAGTTCTACATGAATATGAATATTATCATAATTGTAGATCACAAGCGCGATTTAAATGTCCTTACATTTTGGAAATTACTAATTTAAATACAACACGTTACCTTATATATCGACATAGGTCGTTTAGTTTCATTGAGCAACTAAAGGGTTCTCATTAACGAGTCGGTTTATCGTATGCCGTATACGGTACGGCACGCCACACACGGCGGCCGACAACGACGTTACCCAACAGATTGTACGGTTGACGTAGACCACCATTTAAAATTTTAATATATAGCTATATCACTGCTTACTACGGAGGCGCGTGTCGACCCGGCGCCGGTGGCGTGAACAGGTTAGTGTCGCTTTACGTAGGAATCGGCTAATTTGCATCACCGTGGAAGTTCAATAATCGGTTGACTTTGACATGTATCTCGATAAATCGTGCATTGAATGTTAAAAACATTCAACATGAAACAATCACCATAAATTAACCGATTACGTGAAGAATGTTATTACATCGTTGAAGTAAACTGACCTGTTAATTATCAAATGTTATCTCTTAAGGTTAAGGAAGTACCCGTGAACAAGTAACGTAATCCTTAAGTAGGACTTAATATGCTCCTGTTTGAAGTCGGTCGTAAATGTTTGCTGCTTCTATATACTATAAATTGAAATGGAAAGCGATCGATGCGAACGATTTGAGCCATCATCGATTAACACTATAATATTTATAAACAAACCCTTCGTTATACAATAGCCCACCGAACCTGTACCCATTTCCGGCGCAGGCGCAGGCGACGAGTGCACTCCCGTGAGCGGCGAGACTCTACAGAGTGATATTAACGCAGCTCTCTAATAACTGCAGTGAATGGTTCGACAAACCAATCAGGAGAAGTACATGTAAACCAAACAAAGCAGTCGCTGTTTTCTGTACGGAGCCAGCGCGTAAATCGTATTACTCGGTTTTGCGTAATTTGTCTATGTTTTATAGATAATGTTAGGTTCCACGTGACATTTTATTGGTTTCTATCAATTCTGTATATTAATATTCGTAACAAACACAATCTCTATTACAAAACAATGTTCTTGTGTATACGCTGCGTAAAAATTGGTCTCGAGAGGTCTCTTTACTCTTGAGTCTCAGTATTTTGCAACGGGGCAGGTGGTGGTGACTGCGTGGGCGGCCGACACTAATGGTTGATTTGTTAATACCCACAAGCGATTTTCTCCCCTATTTCGTTAATGCTTCAGACGTTTTCGGCGTACATGTAACGGGATAGGTTAGTTTGATACTAAGTGTATGCAGAAATACGCAAACGACAGACAGAGTGGCGCATGACGGCGCGTGAGACAACGGCGCACAGCTGTTGCCGAGCGCGCGGGTAGTTACTGTAACTGGGGGTTGTGTAATAATAGGCTGTTACACGCACACTGTACATTACTGGCGACGGATTGCTGACTGACTACCAAATTTAGACCTAATTTCTGATTGGTATTTTTTAATTCCTGTACGAAGATTATCGATTTCTTCAAGAATTGTAGAATTATTTGCGTAATACGTTTTTTTGTTTTTTTTTAGTGCATACTACCGAGATGATCTCGTATAAATTTTTTAAAGATCTGATGATAGGATCCCGGGAAAACTATAGAATTTTGTAACGGATGTTGGTAATTCAGTGTTTCTGTGTGTGTACAACATGCTTAGGAATATTAAAGAAGACATCGATGCCTGTCTAACTTTTAACAAATATCATTTAAGACAAGTGAAAGTCACGGCTTCCATGGCGAATACTAATTATCGCACGGTTCGATAATTACACTCATCGATCGAGAAATTAATCAAATAACTGAAATTAAATGTAATTTTTTAAAAGCGTTTGCTTTTCAGTGGCGTTTAGCAATTAGTTTTTCCTATAATATTTATTCTTAGTTCCGTTTAACATCCCCAAGCTATAATATCCTGTTCGACACATATCAGATCCACCTGATAGGTTGCGGACGCCCTAACCACACTAGTCAGATACGTTACGATAAATAATATGACACAGCAACGAAGTCAACGATAAGACACCAGGATCAGGATGATAACTTCAGCTAATGGACTTAAACAAGAACGGAATTCACCTATTTCAACGCGATGCATACCACTCGGCTAATAAAGGCATAAATTGAGCTTCTCATTAGAACTGCGCATGTGACTTAGCGGATTCCTTCGCGTCACTCGCGAGTGTATGTGCGGTTTATGTGACGGCATGAGGAGTTGCCAATTTGCTGATGCGTGCAGCCGGCAGCTAACGAGACAGCGTGTGTCTGTTGGCCGCGATTTATCGGCGCACACCCTGCGCTGCGGAGTGCGCTCGCAGCGACGGTTCGATCTAGTGTCATGTACTTAGCGCACACTCGATAGACATACAGTAAGTCCTACAATTACATGATTATTGTTACAGCCCAGATATACAAAAAATATCAAATTAGCACGATACTATTTTATGAAATGAGAAAATACATTTTGATTTGAGTCATACTATTTTTATTCAAAAACAATAAAAATCTTGATATATTTAGGGAACTATTTTTTAATAACGGCATCCCCTATAAAAGGCAGCTCACGTGCCGATAACGGCCATTCGCTCGCTAACTTTCATAGAGGACGGACAGTAGTGTTCGACGCGATTTCTGAGTGTTATTTATTTGTGTGGTAAAATGTGCTATCCAGGCTTGTTCTATATTAATGAGTTATTTTTTTTTAATCACTTCTGGGTTTAAAACCTAAATATATAGTGAATCAAGTAAACTTATTCCTTACCTTTCAGCTTAAGTTATTTTTTATTTCTCCTGAAATATGTAACTATGAATATACATTAATATACGCCTTATTTTACGTTTAATTGCATTTTTACACGTGTAAAAACCCGGCCCTTTGGGCTAAACACAAAACTCAACGCCCTTTCCGATAGCAAAGAAGCAAATAGCCAGGATGAAAGCCAAGTTCATTGACAGAATTGGCAAGAGACTGGTTGACTATCCACCTAGTCACAAATTCTGATCACTGTTGGTTAAGGGAAACTTTGACGGTCATCCCTTCCATAATTACGTAATCTAGATAATTCCGTGGTTCACACGGCAAAGCTGAACTCCGAGGTACCTTCCTTACCTCAAACTAGACTCAATGATAGGGGAGTCATACCGCCGAACATCACGCAGTATGAGAGCTCGTTAAATTATCTTTAGACAAAAATCGGTAAAACGAGCGCTGTAGTCTCTCAACGACAAGAAGTCGAGTAGGCTGAATGGCGTTGCTGAAGTGGTGTTGAAGAAATGCGCTTCCAAATTCTCAAATCAACTCTTAAAGCACTTTTTTTCCTATTCTATAACACTGCATAGGAAAAAAGTGTCTTCGTGAAAGGTTGCCTTCGTTAATCTTGTCCCCAAAAAGAGCGATCTTAGGGACCCGCCCAATTATACTAACGTAGTGATAAACTATCTGATTGCGACGGTTTTGGAGCATTAACATGCTCCTCCTGATTTATCTAGTTGATCAGTAATCGTCAATATGATTTCCGCCAGAACCGGCCAGCTGTTGACCTTCTAGCTTACCTCATATACCGTTGGGCTCAAACGCTAGAAAGCAATGGGCCTCCCCACTGTCAGTCAGCCTGGATATCGCTACACTTTTGACTAGGTTTTTCAAATTCAAAATCATTTTATCATATAGGTATTCAGTAAATACGTTTATGAACGTCATTTTTTTGCTTCTACCACCGTTTCGAAAAGGTGCTTTAACAATGAGGAGAAGAAACGGCGACAGAAACTCCTCAGCACATATTTTAAACAACACATTGTAATTACAAAACTTTAAACCTGTGCGGAACTAGGTTCGACACTATTATTTCCAGGCATCTTTGTCATTAATGTACTCATCTATACCAGCCTATCCTATAATCATCCATCCCTTCAGCCATCTATACTATAATATTCTTTGAAACAAGACTCTTCACGCGAAGCTTCTATATTACCGTCTCCCTAAGGGGTTACACCATTAGATAGCAAGCGGCATATTAACGTCGTATTTGACGGTTGTTGTGCAAACATGAAACTAATTAATGCTGGCGGTCCTCAAGGGTATATAATACGCTATTAATAGTGCATATTAATTATGTGTTACAGCAAACCTATGATATCCATTGCTACGTTGATGACAGTACGGGAGATACGTTAGCAAGATTGCGGGTTTCCTGTTAAAAAGCTTCATTTATCATTGCGCCTCAGTTCCAAGGGACGACGCTAACCACTAAGAAAAGCGTCAGAATTCTGGGACTTCAAATCTCGAATCATCTGGAAGATAAAGCCTAACTAGCTTCTAAAAAAACTCGGCTCCTTGAACAGGGCAAAGCAGTACTTCGAGTCACCTGATTGTGCTTTACAAAAATCATGTCAGGGTTCATATGGAATACTGCTTCCACATTGGAGTAGGAGCGTCACAAAATCAACTCCATTTGTTTAACACCGTAAAAAAAAGCGTCCGAATCGTCATCGTCATTGACTAACTAATCACGGATATATATCTGATCTATATGTGTTCTACCGTTATTATAATGGTGTTTGTGCTCCGAGGCACTGTTTAACTTGATTCGCAGGACATCCTTCTAATTTCGCATTACTCGAATACATAATATATAATATATAATGAATAAGGAGGTTCCATATACATCGACTGGCTTCAAAGCAATTCTCCACGATTATTTTTGCTGTGCACGTGCAAATTGTGGAAAGAATTTCCTTCTGTGGTATCCCCGGGGAGTTGGAGTTCTTCAAAAAAGGTGTAAAAGAGCTCTTTCCTAGGGTCGGATTTGCAATGGTCTTTTGGTGTTGCCTATATCACCACTTACTATTATGTCTGCCTTTTCGTCTATAATTTAGGTCAAAACAAAAATTAAACATTGCGTCAAAATTTCTGAGAGCATTTAATACAATAAATGATTGTTTAGTTTAGTTGATTACTATAGAACTAAATTGAAAAATAAATAGCTTTATTCGATTGATGCTATAATTAGTACATTTATAGAAATATTTAGTGTGAAGTGTACAGAAAACCTTAGAATTAGTTAACGGGATCGATTGAATATAAGTAAAAAACCACACGACGGCGCAACGAGTTAGTCTTTTACTTTTACTTTTACTTTTAGATATCATTTACGTACTGAATAATAAGTTGTAGTTGATTGTGTCCAACCATGTTGACGTTCGACGATTGCCTTCCACTCTCATGGTATAGAAATAAGAAGTAAAATTTTTTATACTAACTCTAATAGTTCGCATGTGCTTGTCCTTTATTATATATAATGATGTTCGTAGGAGTATTTGATAATTAACTAAATAAGACTGAATCATAAATAAATTATTGATTTTTTAAACCAGATGAAGCCGTGTAACTGTATGTTGCAGACGAGGCCGCTACGGTGGGTGCGCGGCGCGGCGCGTGGCTGCTCAATCATCATAGAGACGTGCGCGGGCGCACCCTCTATTGCCAATTCTAATTCTACGTCCATCCATAATAATATAAAAAATCCTTTTGAGATCAGTCCACATCACTGGAAATATTAATATAATTAGTTTGTAAAGACTTTCATTACCTGATGGCTGAGTGAAGCAACAGCAGACTCGCATGTTGGACAGTTAACGGCCAGTGGACAATTTGTTGAACCTTTCCGTAGGTTAAGCCAAGTCACCAATCCTGATTTTTATCGTTAGATAGTTATCTACTTAGAAAGCCTTTGAACGTTATAAAAAATGTCACTAACCCATCCACCAATCCGTACTGGAGCAGTGTGTTGGAGTACGCTCTCGGCCTCTACACTTTTAATCAATTATGAGTAGAGACTCGAGCCCACCTAATGGAACTCCCTCACTTGTAGTGCACCTGGAACAGAACGAACATTGGAACGAGGTTATGAAGTTCGGCCCTCCTATTGGAGGAAATTGTGCTCTATCGACGCAGTTAAATCTCGACGATACAGCCCGGCTAGCTACCACCAACCTTCTAAAATGCGGCCGGTCGCGGGTGGTGTCGGAGGCCGGAGCCAGTGCACCGTCCCGACCGGTCCGTTACCCGCGTCCGGTACTGCGGCGGCCGAGGCACGTCGCCGGTCCACTTTACCATGACATACCGATATTAATATAATACCAAACATCACAAATCGATGTCGAAGCGTGTGGGTGCGGCGCGTGTTTTATACATATCTCGCCGCCGCTACAATCGACGCAGCACCGCCGGCATCGACGCGTGCGACATGTTAGACCTCGGTCTCTCACTTTACTTTGGACAAATATATATGGAAAACGGTAAATCAATGCTAAGTATAATAAATAAAAGTATTTACTACTTGTTAAAGTTACTTTTTAAGCATTTCCAATAAATATTACATATAATTTACTTTTCCCCACTAACGAACTTGCCATGTCGACAAATCAATCCTCATCCAATTTGGCCGCATTTATACTCATTGCCAAAGGCACAATTTAGTTCTTTTAACGTCCGTGGTAGTTCATAAGTATTCTAATAGATTGCACTGCTTATTTGGTAGTTAAATAGTGATCAACTTTTGTTCGCATGGCCATTTTTATTTATTTACATCGACGAATGTAGATAACTGTATCTGAAAGCCACGGTGACGGCAATTATAGTCGACGGCCAGCCTAGCGCCGACCGCAGAACGATCGATGCTACAAAGCGTCTCTTTAAAAATTCAATGATTTGCACGCATTGAATTCAGCTCCACGTCGCAATGTCTTATCACAAAATATAATTTATGAGAACATATTGTGTATGTAAGAGGTTGATGATAAAGTTCTTTATTGTCAATCTGCATTGGTAGAGGCGATTGCTATACAAATGTGCACCAAGTATCGCACAGATGGCGACAAGTGGGAGCTCGCAGGGCACCATGCCCCACGTTCGCCTGTCCACAGACAATACGTTGCTCATTACGTTAGGATCGCCATAAATACGAATGATTTGTTATAATATTGTTGTGCTGTGGTACTTTATGGTAAATTTAAATATGGTAATTCATATAAAAAAAATTCGCTACGTAGATTCGACAATTCGGGCGGAGTGAGATGGAAAGGGAGCAATTTCTATAACATATCTTAACGATATATTTAACTATTATAGAAAAAAGTATATATTTACCACTAACAACGAACCCATGAACAACACATTATATCAATCCGACATATAAGATATCGTGTTGTACAACGCAGGTTCCTCACTCGGTGTCGCGGTGCGTGAAACCGCAGACGGGCCGCAGACGAGCCGCAGACGAGCCACAGACGAGCCACAGACGAGCCGCAGACGAGCCACAGACTAGCCACAGACTAGCCACAGACGAGCCGCAGACGAGCCGCAGACGAGCCACAGACGGGCCGCAGACGGGCGGCTACTTGCACAAACAATCCATACTCGCAAGCTGCCGTCCGTGTCTTTGGGTTTTCATTTGCAATTACTTTTTATTATCGTTGGGATTACTTCACATGTCCTCTACGAATAATATTCTGGATGAATTTTTTTGCGTTTGTAATGATTAAACAAAATTAGTTACTTTTCATACATCTCATACATACGAGTATGTCATACATATGTTATATTGTAGCACAGCATGGCATACATATTTTTCTTTTCGTTATGAATTACTCCTATAATTAGATTAGAATATTTTTAACATAGTTTCATAAATAAATAATGAAATGCCTTTTCACACAACCGTTTCTTCGACGTCGAAATGCAGTAAACGCATGTGCAGCGCAGGCGCGGCGCACTACCACCTGACGGAAATTGTAACTGGAAGACACACGTTGACATGACTATGTTTGTAACAAGGCACAAAAACTAACGGTACCTACTGAAGTAGCGGTAAATTCTAAATTAATATCGCAGATATATATTCAATTATAATTAAAACTTTCCAACGTCGAAAGAAATGCCTGGGAGCTATTTCCGATTCTTATTTTACGGGCAGCCGAAAACCTTCATTTAAAAAATATCGCACCCACCCACTAGCTGGCAAGTACATTAAAGATATTTGTGTGTTTATGAGACGAAATATAAACTGAACTTTCCAAAATGTCGTCCAGAGGTGTACAAAATAAATTTATGTATTCATGCAGTAATACTTTATAACAAATTGCCGAATACATTTAAAGATATGACTGTTATTTTTAAAAGGAAAATTTCATTGTCTTACAGAAAATTGTTTTTATGACTTAAATGAATACCTGATACATAATAAAAAATGATGATGAAATTTAATCTGGATTTCCTTCTGACAGTTATTTTAATGTATTTGTACACAATTAAGTGACTTAAATCGTGCTTATTTATTTTGATATTTTATTATTATCATTATTGTAATTTCGGCATATAACTAGACCAATTATTTTTAGTATAGTAATTGGCATTCCGGTCTAAAGAAGTTGTTTCTGTTATCATCTGTTATGTCTACAGTCTGGCACAAAATATTACATTCTATTATATCTAATGTTTTTTTATTGTAGTTTTTGTTGCATTTGTAGCATAAAGCATTTTATGTGAGGTAAGTAAAATCTGATTTATTTTATGACTGCAAAAAACGGGTTCCAAAATCTGTCGGTTAATCGGTTTTTTCGGTTACTCGGTCGGCCGATTAACTTGGCAGCGTGGTCTAGTAACTGCATATGTTTGTACACGACTTGTTGGCAAATCCGACCGAATGCACGTTTTGATATTGTAAATCATTTTGTATTAGTTTTCATTACTAAAGAAGAATTTAAATATTTAAAATTATTTTTAGATTCTTATAAATTTGCACAAAATAATTAGTTTCTTGCGCTCGCAAACTTTACACTGGGTAGTCTTACTAATTACTTAATACTAAATTGTGTTGTGATCGTACGGCGAATGCTGTGCGTTTTCGTGACGGCTGCGTCGGCATTGCGTTCTTCGGGCGACTATGTTGGTGAAATTCTACTGCAAAGGGATATCGGACAGAACGCCTCGTAGCAACATTAGTAGCGATTCAACTGATAAACTATTTATAATTTTCGTGTAAACCAAAATTATCTGCCTTTGTTTGCAAATAAGCGTCAGATTAAATTATGATTACATTAAATACTACTTTGGTCATAAAAATACGATTAAGTTTCTAAACCATTATCAAATTCTTTATAAATGTTTATTGTATTAATGACATTAGTTTCGGTCCAGTGATCAAAAATAGGTGCGGCGGCAGTCGATACACACCACACCCGCACAAAACTTGCCACCGAAATCATACAAAGGTCAATGACGCATACAATAATTAATTTATGTCTGAAGTTACAGACGGCAGTATCTTGATTATTTAATGTTTTAAAATAATAAAAGAAGGTTGTGCAATATCAGTCACGCTGAGATAAAGATATTTTTATATTAGATAAAGATATATTAAGTATTTTTGTGACTGTTTGCAACCTAACCGTAGCCGGCCCAGTTTTCGTGGTAGCCTCATGATGTTATTGCGAAAGACACAGCGAAACATCAAAAACCAGCTCTGTTGAATATAATTTCGAGGCATAAACGTATTAAATAAACAAAATGTTTGTTACATGAGGCAACCTAGCACTAACACTGTGATCGTCCGCAACAAACTGCGTTGCGAACAGAAACACCGCGCCCGTCGCCGCCGTGTGCCGGACCTGCTTCACACGTAGATGGTTGATCTGTCTAATCTTGTCATCGACGTTCGCTACTGTAGACGACATTGCGCAACGCGTTTTCATGTGCCACAACAATATTGATATATAACGTAACTATGATATTTTGTGACACACAGATATGTATGTAACGGTTGTAATTAATCTTCGGCTCTCCAATATTGCTACGGTGCGGTAACTCTCAAAGGAAAAAGGAGCCTTAGAACACCGTTCACCACTTAGTACAGACTAGCAGATATCGTAATCCGTCTTCGGCAAAACAAGATAAATTAATGACCCCCAATATATACGTGCACGGTTACACACATATATACATAGGCCTGTGGTTTTTATCCGATCTTTATTTTTCTGTGTTCTTTTGATCCCACTGTGGAGTGCACCGGGTCACATAGCCGTCTAGGCGATCGCATCCAACGCCATGTTCTTGAATGTGCGGTAAAACAGTTTTAGTTAGTTCTTGTGTTCAGTTGGGAAAGAACTTCATGTTTAAACGACTTCGAAAAAGGAGGAGGGTCTGTGTTCGAATATATGTGTTTTTTCTTACGTATGTGCTGGCATAACTCCGTTGTTTATGAATTGATTTCGTATAAAAGTCCCCTAAAAATACGAGTCATTATCATCCCATAACGCTGAACTCGTGATGAAATCAAAGGCACCCCTTAATTATAAGAATTTATTGGATAGCTATGAGATTAGTCGACAGAAACTACTTGCTTTGGGCAGGCGAGGGGCTTATAATAGTGTGTGATCTGCTCATCTCGGTATATAATAAATAACATTTAGTAATAAGATACTTATTACATAACAATATTTACACTAATAAAGGATAAAAACTTTTTTAAATATTGAAACATAAAATTATATTAAACCATGGTCAACAGAGACACATTCGCGTAAGTATATCAGCCGCGCGGCAACGGCGACAATCGCACGTTGCGAACCAATCAGCATAACCTGTGCTCGTGGTTACATAAACTGCCGGTGCACGCTCGCGACGACCGCGGCTGTGTGCCCTAATGGGACTGGTAAATAGCGTAAACGATTCACCTAACGAACGTTGGGCCTCATTGAAACACCTCGGTAATGAGGCGTCTTGTTTATTCATGCGCGCGTGTAGCCGCGATTAATGCGACCTGTCGCTGCGACTAATGCCGCGTCGCATGCATCCCTTGGCTCGAGGGCGATAGTTCGCGGTGACGATGGTGTAGCTCTCACAGTGACGACACATGTAGAAGAGCAACGCTGCTTCTCTGTTTTTGCCTAACTACCAGAAGATATGTTGCTTTGTCGTGAAGTAGACGGAGTAACTAATGATTTTTTTTAAACACGGAAATAACCAGGAACCATTTTGTAATGTAGCTGATGCGCTCCTTCCACATTTGTTATTGCTTACTTCAAATAGAAATATAGTCCTGTTAGCAGGTGTATAGTGTTTATACTGTTCCAAATTAGTCGTTCCGTTTCCTGACACTACGACATTATTAATTAATTTACATGAAATAATTACATATCGGTGTGCAAACCAAACTGCTCGCAGGTATTGCTGAGCCGTGACGACGGCGCTCCAGTAGCATTATACGAAGATACGACCAGTTTTCAGTAGGATGATCTTTTAATTTCTAAGTAGCCAAATAATTTTCAACAAGATTATATTCATTAACTTGAACCTCATTTTTTTATATTAGTTAGTGGTTTATCAATAGACAACTTTTTTATAACCTATTGTTAATGTGGTAAATGTTCCCAATGTCCACCAAAATAAGGATTATGTTTGTCAAATTGATTTATCGATATAAGTCTCTTTAGCCTTCCGACAGCAAAACTGTAATTCTAAGGCAGGTAATTGGTTTACAAGAGTACAACCAACTCATAACATTTAAAATGTCTGAAAATCAGTTCTGTAGTAGTCCTTCATTGATTTCGGTCGACATAAAACATGAACTTGCAGTACTAACGTATGGTTTATCGCAGCGTGGTGAGGTAGCAAGGTGGCGAGGCGTGAACTCGCTCGTTATCACGGTAACTGGTAGCTCCACCGTCGATCCAGTCGCAGGCCAATCCATCCGGTAGAGCAGCGGCGACGCTCGTTGCTCTGTCACGCGACACGTCGCGCCGCCTGACGGAGTTATTGCAGAGGCGCTGGCCCCGGAAGCGACCGAGGCAGTGGCGTGTTACCGCCAGTATTAACATTTTATTCAAAGCAAGTTGCGAGCCCCGCGACATCGTTAAATTTATCCGTCGAATACCGTATAAGGACCCTTCAGCCTCTGCTCGTAATCTGATTGCTATGTGCTGGTCGGCGTGCCCGCGGAGATACACAAATTTGATCATGTATTTCATATCCTTCCTATAAATGGAACATATATGTATTGTTATATACCTAAATTAATACATATGTATTGTTATTTCTTTCTTTAAATTCTATACATGTGTGTTTTATAAATATCACAGGTGAGATCCAGTGTGTTTATTTACGTACTACGGGGTTTTTATTATTAAATTAGTATTAATTTACGTTGCAACAATCCACAACCACAATGTATGATTGTATATACTTCTATAAATGCATGATTTTTATGTTATTCACCAATATTATTAAATAATAGAAATTAGTTAATAGTTATCTTTAACTATTTTTATTTGTCAGTTCACCGCGGCATTAGTTCCAAGACTGTGAAGCGTTAAAAATCTTATCCTGCCATTGCAAGTACAAAAAACATCGATATAAACGAGGATATCCTACGAAGTAGCAAAGCTGCTTGTTATATAATCGAATTCAAATACATGCTCCAAAATGCTTCTTACGGATCAGTTATACAATATTTAAATTGTGACGACACTTTCAAGATTTCTCATTACCAAATCCAACGATATATAGACTTTCAGTGACATAGCCAAAATGTGATTACTGAGTGTTAGATTACCATTCGTCATGACCCCAAGTTTTTCCCTTTGGATTTTCTATCTGCCACGACCGCATTTAAGCGATACTCATATTCCAGGATTGTCCGATCGCGTAAAGGATATACAGAACACTTTGAGTAATTAGTAGTAGCTTTTTTCGCGAACACCATTCACTGATATTTTCAATGTAATAATTCACGGTCTGTCTAATTTTTTACTTTAAAAAATAATTTCAAATAATCTGCAAATAACAAGCTGCCCTGACCGTACTCGGAAAATTCATCCTAAAAATTAAGAACTCTGAGGGCCCGAGGCCTGGCCTGGCTTATTCTGGAAAATTGATAATACGGTTCTAAGATATATCGATTAAACTTCACATACTGCATCCGGTTACGGAGGTAGCGTGAAAAGAATTTCTGTAAAGTTGGAGTAAGTCCGGCAATGGAAAACTTACGGAGAAGTAGATCGTTGTCAAATATTATTATACTGTCAAAATTGTTATAGTGTTGATTCCACTATAATTTCTTAAAGACGTATTGTCACGGGACAAAACTAGAGAAAGGAACAAATTGAATGATTGACCTAAAAATATCAGACATTAAACTATCAATATACAGTAAAAGATGTTTAGAGTTTCCAGTTGGTGTCAAGAAGGTAAATCGTACGTAGGTAAGTGGCGAGTGGCGACACCGGTAATGTGATTTGTTTCTATGTTTCAGCTGGACGGTTCCAACGAAGTTAAACGACGAAGAACACATACTACACATACTACTATCGTCGGTAGCTACCATCAACTACTTCATATTAGTAGTACCCGCCTAAGTTCACGTCATTCCGTGTCGCGTTCGACCAACATTATTTTAAATCGTAACAATAATAATTCATCGAATGACCATAAGCCAAAACAATGTAAATAGTGGTATTAAAAGCAATTTCTTATCCGTCGCTGATACATATCGAGCACGAGAGGTGACTCCGCAAGCGGGGGATTAAGAGACGGTGCGCAATAATAGAAAACGTAACACGAGCGTCCGCTATCTCCGAGATTCATTTATTGCCGACCTTTAATAAATAACGATACAAGACCTGAGTAATGAGCGAGGAATGTATCGAGATCGGGATTGCGGACTGCGGAGAAAAACAAAACGCAGCGCTCAGGTAGGCCGCGACACGACGGCGACACCGCAGCGACACGACTCTCTCGCCTCCGTCGCTCAGGATCTGACAACCAAAGATGTGGCATTGTAATGTGCTACATAAGCCTTAAAAGCGACTCAATGGATTGATTCGTATAAATATCAAGTTGGTCGGCCGCGGGCGGTGGAAGTGCTGGATATGAAGAGTGTCCTGACCGACCGACTGATTCACCATATTTAGAGCCTAAACTACTAAAACTAGAAATACGAAATTTATACAATGAGTTCCTTCGAACACAACGCACAAGTTAGGTGTCGTTATGTTACAAGAATGGGACAGGACGTCGGTCCACGGGTCGCGACGGTCTCTGACGTCGGACATTTTAATTAAGGACGAGGAGGGTGCGGGCGGCGGGGAGGGAGGTTTATCTCCGGTTAATTCGGCGGAAGGTGGACGGTCGTCGTAGTCGTTTTTACCGAAGAATTATTACGGCGATGTCGCTGGAGCGCAGGTGACCCCTACCATCCAAATATGCGGCCGATAAAACCTTATCACAATGACACGGACCAATCGGACGGAGTTCATATAATTAGTGACGATGAGTAGTCAACTTTTTATATTCATTGTGTCTGTTTAATCGTACGATGCTTAATTCTTTTATACAGCGGCGAACATATCGACAGCTACCGCCTCTCCGAGAGACTCATCACATTATGATGAAACATTTATGTAAATTATTCGATCGATATTCGAACCGTTCAATTAACATGCGATCTAATTAGCCGTTTATGTAGGTAATTAATGTCCTCGAGAAGCATTTAGAGGAGGTTCAATGTTCGAATTAATTTGGATAAATTGCAGCAGCTCGAACGCGGCGTGTCGCCGAATAAATTAAGAGTCTCATTACAGAGTGGAGTGAATCGATACATCAGCCGATGCGCTCGTTCTGCGGCCGCACGTCGGCGTGTCGACGTACCGTGTCGGCGGGTCGGCGCTGCTCTGGCAGTCGTCGATAAAATGAGCAGCGTTCTTCGAGTCGTGCTCGTCGTGATTCACCGTAGCTTTGTCTCTAGAAAAGAAAAAATAAGCCGCGCTAGGAGCCGCGGGTCGCCCTCGCCGTACTGACACGAAGCCCGCCGACGGCCGACGGGACTACACGGACGACCGATAAATACTCGAACATGTCTGAAGATCACTAGTTCAGTTGACTACCGACCAACTAACTCATAACGCGGGTAGTCCTCTTGCAATCCTGCCGTTGTACGAGTAACTGAAAAATATAGATGCTTGTTCGCAGAAAACAGTTTATTCACACTACGTTTATGACAAAAGGTATTATTTTATTTAATAATAGGTTGCAAGTTATGGAGCTTCTTAAACTTTTCTTCGTGTTGCAAAAACGAGATAGCTAAATTAATCTAATATTCAAAGAATTTCTTTCGAACGCCGTTGATAATATTAGACTTTAAAGTTTCAAAATAAGGCTCGTCTAAAAACGCTCAGCTACAACCTAACAACATATTCAAATTCCAAAATTCTGTACCGCTCTACACTTACATACTCGGCCGTCGTCATTATATATTTTAATTCGTAGATGTAATTTTTAATTTCATGAGAAATGTTCTGCGACAGCAAACAGCTTTCAAATAACTTAGTATTAGTCAAGGTGAGTCAAAATATACTTCTTGAGCTATTAATACCGTCATTATCGTCGGAGCAGATCCTTTCTATCGAACGAGGTGGCGGCGATGGCCGGCGCGGGATTATCGCGAGGTCGCTGCGACCGCGGAACGTGAAGCGATCCATTTTATTTCACCCGCGTTCTCCGCGCGACTTCGCAATATATCTCGCAGCGGGCAGCTCGGGACCCTCTGCCGAAAAACGTTCGCGCGCGTCCTCCGATGCATAATAAATCTTCAGATTCTAGTGCAGAGTTCAGATCGGGACGCGCGTGTGAGTGACTAATGACCGCGTAAATTTCACTGCTTATTTTGACAAATAGTCGTTCGCCGCTGTCGCTTTGCAATAATGAGATTAATCCCGTCGGTGGGGTCGGATCGAAGTTCCCGGTGAAATAACGGTACGTGAAAATCGAATGGGCGTCTCGAAACTGAAACTCGGAGGGTGAGCGATGCGAGATGCGCTTGGGTAATGCCACGGACGGTGTGTCGGAGTTCACTAGCAGACTCGCCGGTGAGCGACTACACGTTAGATGAACCTCGCAGTTCTATTACGGTTTCGCGGCGGCCATGATTAAAGGGCTAGCTACTCAATCTTCTGAAGATACATCACACACGTCTATCAAAGTTACTCCTTGTAATTGTACTTAAACCTTGCAAAATTTTCCAGTCGGGTTTAAAATCCATTACTCAACTTTCCAAGGTACGGCCGGATACGAACTTACAAATCGACTTACATCTCACGGATAGCGGCGTGTCTATAAATACACTTTACAAAAATATTAATCGAGATAAAGTTCGGGTTTGTAAAATCTTTGTAATTCACATATTATGTTTCTTCTTTTCAGAGTTAACGCACCTCTTCGAAACGGAAGTAGATACAAAAAATAAGGTACATAAGTATATGAACGAAATATCGAAATAATTAAATCAATCCTGTAGACGCTGGTGAATTAATGAATGAAAATTTTTGTTTTAGCATAATTCTTAGCTTTAGAGACGAACACACATTTAAATTACATAAAAATAATAACAAAAAATGATTGCGCAAACATTCACTAAGATTCCCTATGTTGCGAACGAGACATGATAAACACCACAAGCCCAGAACAAATACGAGTAACTATCTGTCAAATAAATGTCTGTCCCCGGCGCGGCCCCTGCCGGGTGTCGAACCAAGCCGATTTGGCAGGTGGGGTGTTCCGACTGAGTCACAAGATCTTTAATATTATAATATGATGCAATGACTGAAGCCAGTTTCGCTCAGGTCACCAAATGTGAGTGTAACTAATTTGTGTATTATTTTAATTTGTGTATTATGTGCCTTTTGAGAGAGACCCAGAGGAGATTTTTTCACTGTTTCTTTTCTGCCACAATGAGTGTTATACTGATTGGAAAAGGTAGATGCAGCAAAAAATTGTTTAATAAATTAATATTAATTTGAATTCAAATAATTTAGATTTCTTTGTATATTTTAAAAAACAAAAGTTAACAAGTGTAGTGTGGAATATTCTAGAAGCCGGGACGCGTTAATGGTCCCCGCATCTGTCCGACACAGATCAGGGCACGTCGGTGTACACTGTTCGCGTATCAAGATACAATGGAAATGTAATTGTATTTATTGTTTGCTTTTATTACACGCAACGGGGTAACATGATGACAACTGCAGAGTTTAAAATTAATTTTATCATTTTATTGTTAGAGTTTCGCTTAACTTAACTTAGACTTAGATAAGTTATCTCAATATCTGACCCAAACATCGAATATAGTCGAGTTATACTTAATTTAATCGTAAGTATTTGTGGTACCCATTTAACATGATTTGTGTTCATGGTCATTTTGGAAACTAGTATTTAGCGTATCTCCTAATAAAACTCGAGTAACTGTTGCATCCGGCTTCATCACTATTCGACTCGACCTGGCATCTCATACAATTGTATAAAGAATAAAATATTGCATGAATATTAAGAATACCTGTTTGAAAAGCTCAACTGGCTAAAAGATATTTATCAGTATACGCACGCCCACACGTATGATGTTACACACATCCGCAGACAGCTGACGATATAGGGGCTGTTTCAAATTTGCTGCAGGAAGAATCTGAAATCACTTGCTACCCCCCAAGAGAAAACAAATGTCTACTGAATGCTTCAATGCCAAATATAAATCAGGGTTACTAAAAAGGCAAATTGCTGCGGAAAATTTAAAACATACTGTGTAATTAATTTGTCATCTTCACACACATACACACAGAGTTTATTTTGTAGTATCCTGTTATTATACGTTTTTTTAAATATATATCACCTTTCTTTTTCTGTTGATAAAAAACTAGTAATCGAGGACCCAGGACTCTCAACTACCGTTTAATAGCTCAGGGAAAAGGGAGTAGCTGAAATCCAGTGCAGAACGGGATTACTATCATGTGTCGCCCAAATCTGGCCATCCGCTTTTTCCTAACCTTAGTTACAAATTTGTACCTACCTTTCTTTTTTAGGCAATAAAAAGATTTTAGTACTATTATTAAAAGGAACTGCTGCTATTACAGAGTTATAAACTGGTATTGCGACAGTTTAGAATGTGTTACGACATAGACCTATTAATATTTTTCGTGTCGTTTGTCTTCTCGAAGCATTAAGAAGTTCAAAAAATATTATAACAGATTTGATGGTAAATGACGGTGCTTAAGCCGTTATGTTCTTTAGTGATTTAAAGTGTTACAGAATCGTAAACAAAGTTCAGCAATTAAATACGGCAGTCAACTGGCTACACGTTCAAATACCCCAATTATTTCACACTCGCGTAACCACCATTAAACTTAATTAGACAACATTTTGTACGCACGAGTTAAACAGCAGAACGGCCGTCGATTAAGTTTAACTGCGACGTCGTTTGAAATAACCGGTGTAATCAGAGAGGTGTGTTCATTTCTACCACAATTTTTCTGAGCGAGTTCCTAAAATCATATAGCAGGAACTCGACTATGACAAGTTGTTATTGCGTCGGTCTGTTAGCACTTAGCACTGATGACGCTCGATTGATGACATTAATTTATGACTGAACTTCTCAATTGCTAAGGATTCACACTGTCAACTCTAAATGCCTTCTGTTGATGCGATCATCTCATCATTCTGAAAGAGGCTATCGCATCTCAAAGCAGAGATGTAATGCCCTCTTTCAGTATAATTAGCTGTCAAAAATCGTATTAAAATAAAAGAGTACTAGAAATCAACGTATAACTCTCATCAGCAATCTTATCGCTGCAAAATTGGTTAGCTTTCTGCATCTGATGCGAATTTATTTTGATTATGCTACCTTCAGTACTTACATAGCAATAGCGTCGGATACTTAAATGAATAATGCTATTCTGATTGCAGTCGTCAAATTCTATAACGAAGTAAAATATGGATACCGAACCGCGGAAAAACTAAGTCATTGAGTCGGTCATCAACGTCGCAGTCGCGATGGCGACAGTGTTACGTATAAAGTTGTTAATTACTCGCGGACGATTCACACCGCGCCGCCTCCGACCAGTTGCCGTTTCTCTAAACATGGCCCAGTTCGTTTACCTCATTGGACGTCGTCAACTGGACACAAACTAATAAAATATAGGCGTGACGCGTCGTGCTCATACGAGATTTAACCATGGGTGACGCTCTTGTAATTATTGAACCAGTTTGTCTTTTTTTCGGTTTTTTGTCGGTATAAAGAGTGCGGATACCGGCTAGCAAACTTAGCATCACACTGTCGGACCTCTGAGTAGCACCGCCCACGGGCGCACTATATATCTTTGTATGTCGGGTTAAATAAATTCTGAGATAAATAACGATCATGAATAATATTTCATATCGACAGAGACTAATAAAGTGGTTGGCTGCGTGTGGCTTGGGGCTCACGTCGCGGAAAATTTTTCCTTGTAATTCTGCACTTGTAAATAACCAAAGCAGTCGATCATATCTATATTACAACGAAAATAACTAAAGTGATAATAAAAGCACGCGACGATTAAGTTAATCGTCGGAATTTTAATAGTAATATAAAAGATGTTACAACCATGATATAACGAGGAAATAGTCGGCACTGAGAAACTAACGGACGATGTCCCGTTTTCGATACAATGTCTCAATACCGACAAGTCCGAGTACATCCAGCACAAGTGCCGCGCACCGCTCCGCACCCGTTACGAGGGCAGAAGTCAGAAGAAAATTACCAACCAAATTGATGGTTCAGGCCCATGAGTTCGCTTGGACATAATTACGGAAAATATTAGTTTACTAGAGAAGCCAGCTTTGAAATAAACAATATGATTATACCAGGTTAGTGTGGCTGCAATATTTCTCAGTAAAAACCCAAGAGATATTTCTGGTTCACGTAAAGGTTATAAAAAAATCTTACACCTTCTTAAGTGTCTGAAATGAAATGAAATAATATTTTATTCGAAGTTGGTTTTTACAAACACTTTTCGAAAGTCAAATTACGCCATCGCTTCAAATAATCCCTACCGTGATTGGTTCCGGAAGAAGAAGCGGCAAGAAACTCCCGAGGAGTTTTTTTCCTACTCACAGTTACACAGTCTGTATAAACGCTATGAAACTATTTCCATATTAAAATTTAAATAATTTATACATCTATTATTAATTTGAGGTAATGGCACGCCCTTCTTCTCTAATCCTTCGCCCAACAAATTAAGAAGCTTTCGGTTACCTTTATCGGTTGCCCCTTAAAAGAATCAGAAGTACCAAACGTTAGACACCGCATAATGTAATGAAAACATTCCCTCCTCTCATCTACATCAAAATTAAAGTCGGTATTCTCAAGCGGTGAGTGTACGTCCGCGTGAGTGCGATTAGCGGTCCCGTGCAGCCCGCTCGTGTGGAGCGGCGGACGGCGGGACAGGAAATTACCACGCAAATTGATGCCGATGCCATTTGCATAGACAGTGCACTCGTGGATGCTTCTAGCGCACACGTACTCGGTGGACGCTGGATCGAGATTGCCGAGCCGTCCTCGTTCGTGTTTTCTGAGTTCCACATAATTGTCTGCCAGCTGAGATTCAACGATCCCAGGGAACAGGAAATTTGTGTATCGGAGTGAAATATGATTTAAAGAATATTTGTCGAAGATTATTCATTTCAGCAAATGAAGAATCCATATCCTTACATTGTGTAAAAGGGAGTTGATTACGTTATCCGTTGGCGAAACTAAAACTTCAATACTTTTTACTTACTGACATTTTTTCTTCCGCGTATTTCTTATTTTTAGTTCGGCCTCTCGAATACAGTTCATCATGTATACTTTTTTATATGTCTACACGAACCATGACCAATTCCAGATTTTCAAATTTAAATTCTATTGCTTTACATTCGGTGCATACAATGTACATTTTATAAATATAATGATCCTTGCATAATTGATTCGCGTATACTTCTTAAGAAGTCTTTACTTGGAACTAGCTACTATGAATGAGCCACCTCACACTTCATTCAATGGAAATTCTTCACTTTTTATATGATCGGTTGAGTCAGTGTGACATCAGTTAATATCGCGATGAAAATTCATGAAAATAAATGAATACATTTACTATAAAGTCGATGAAATAAAAGTTAAATAATAATAATGTGTAATAATGAGTGTGTCGTTTCGTGTGACTTGTCATAGTTCTCCGTTGGACGTATTACGTAACGGTTCATCGGTCAGTTTGTGTCGATCTACTTCATTCGGCTACATGCAAGGTGTCCGTTTGTGTTAGTGGTTATCGCAATATACAAGTTTAGTCGAGCCGGTATCGGACGGTACTTCCGCGCGATAGCGTCTTCCGCCTGCGTCGAGCGGCCGGCCCGAGGCCCCCGACGGGCCTCTGCGCTGTTCGGCAATCACCACATATACTCGTCTAGGGTACGACTAAATACAGAGTAATAACTGTACCCTGTTGTACCTTCTAATATACTTCTAATATTTTTGTTCCTAAACAGGACATGACATGACATGACAAATAAAGTTGATTAATCTTGTTAACTTTTATAAAACATCCGCGACAAATAACATGCTGGTATCTAGCCATAAGTCTCCTCTCCTCTTGGTTCTTTATCCTACATTTCTTCCTTACCTACCGAGGCGGCGTTGGACCGACGTCAGAATGTATGTAAAACAACACCGCATACTTTACCATCGTGTCGTGTTACGTTGTCTGTGTATGTGCGCACAACGTCTCCTTCCCGTGTTGCCGTCACGACACCGTTGTAAAATGATAAGGCTGCTCTATGTTCTGTTATTGATTAATACATATTATTCTGTACCAATAATACGGTTATTATAACAATTTACGGTTTTTCAATTTAATACTTATAACATTACAAGTCGTTTTGTTTTTTTGGCGCCCAGAAGATGGAAAATGGGCTACCCTCGGGAAAAGCGCGGGAGGGGGGTGGTGAATACTCATAGCATACCAACGCAGCCGATTGCGCTGGTTATGTGGGACTCCCGAGAAACCTAGGGGCCTACCCACTAAACACCACCCGAGTTGGCTTTGGCCTTGTGGCCTCTAAGCCTTCATCTGAAGCGACCCATCCTTAGAGAAGGAAAGGGTGCTAGCGGCACTCCCGAGGGAGCATACGCTTGTTGTTAACACTGAAGGTGTTGTCGAATGGAGAGACTATGTGGCATCTTAAGGATGCTACTAACTGTTATTATTTGAGTTTTTAACTATGGCTGCCAGGCGGCAGTCCAAGTCCGAAGATAACTTGTCAGGGGGATCTGTGACAGCGTTTCTTGGCCTCAGGATTTGATGGCCTGTAAGACTAGGGGCGGTGTAATCCGCTGCCTGTCTGATTAGTGGATTCGAGTGTTCCTCTGAGGATCTGAAAAATGCAGTGCAATATTCTTTAAAAGATTTCTGGATTGTCGGGAGTTGTAGATCGAAGTGCAGGTCGCCGTTCCTCATGCACCAGTGAGCGTTGGTTGCGATCCTGCAAAAATGGTTTTGAACAATCTGGATGGGATAGAGGACTCGGGGATCGGCGTGTGCGAAGACAGGGGCGGCGTATGACATCACCAGTCGTATGCAAACCTTGTAGAGCGTTCGCTTGCTTCTGAGGGACATCTTACTGTGCCTCCCCAACAGACTGTTGAGTCGGCTCATATAGACTCTGGCGGAGTTGGTGACTTTACGAATGTGCGGTCTGAAGGTAAGTCTGGACTCGAGAGTTACTCCTAGGTATTTGGTAGTGGTTTTCCACGGGACAGGGGTGCCTAGCAAACGGATGTTTGGGGCGTCTTGTCAATGTCTGGTCTTGTAGTGAAAACATACCGCGGAGCTTTTCTCCGCGTTGACTTCGATTCGCCGTTTGGTGAACCATCCTAGCTCATTCCTAGCTCATTAACTGAGTGTTGGAATCTGAAGAGGACTGAATCTAATTTCTGCGATTGATAATAGAGGGCGGTGTCATCTGCGAATAGTGAGACTTGTACGCCGTTTTTGGGGATAGGAATGTCGTTCATATACGTTAAAAATAGCAGGGGTGCGAGTACCGAGCCCTGTGGAACCCCAGCCGCTAGCGGGCGTGGGGAGAATAGTACTCCTTCGTGTCTGAAACGAAAGGAATGGTTTTGGAGATAGGAAGTGACTAATCGAACAACGCGATCTGGCAGACCTAGGTAATGGAGTTTATAGAGGAGTCCTCCGTGCCAAACATTGTCGAAAGCTTTGGCAACGTCGAAGAAAACCGCGACTGTGCGTTTACGTTTAGGATAAAAACCGCTTAGGATATATTCCACTATGCGATGGATTTGCTGAGGGCACGAGTGCTTGGCACGAAAGCCGAACTGCTGTGAAATGATTAGTGGTTGACCGCCTACTGGGAAGAGAAGGTTCCTAAGTCTGGATTGAATGACGCGTTCGAATACTTTCCCCATAGCCTTGAGGAGACTGATGGGGCGGTGGTTTGAGGGAATATTAAGTGGTTTACCGTGTTTGGGAATTCCTATTACGATTGCTTCCTTCCAAGCGGTTGGAAAGAAGCAGTGATGCAAGCAGGCATTAAAAATGAGAACTAAAAGAGAAAGAACCTGCTCGGGGAAATGTTTAAGCGCGACGTTAGAGATGCCGTCGGCTCCTGGCGCTTTGCGGGGTTTGGATTAAACCCCGGATGATGTCTTGAACTTCGTCAACGGAAACAACGATGGGCTCAGCGGTGACAGGGAGTACAAGTCGTTTAGGTATATTAGATTTTTATTTATTGATTTATCACGTCGGTCGTCTGTTTCAGCGTTTTATTGTATCAAATGGCACATGGTGGGCTCGTCTTACGTCCATGACGTATTGGCGTGTTATATCGAGACAATCATAGTCAGTATGTGGGTTAATGAGCAGTCGAGCTGCCGCTAGGTACCTGCCGGTAACATGATACATTAGCGGCGACAGGGCCCGGCCGCTCCGCCCACTGCGCGCGTCACCGCAGTCTAGTGCTTCCTAACCTTTTCACGGATCGAACGATAAAATCAGATTTATATCGTGGTCAACCTCATTCCACATTTATACATGTTTATGTAGTTTATAATATATATTACATACGCAAACAGACGCTTGTGCATTATATTATGTTTTTATTTAACATACACTACACACACAAGGTGTCCGCGATATATTAACGACTCACTCTCTGGTTATAATGTTAGTTGTCTGTTATCGTTACAGTAAAAACCAAAACTACACTTATAAATGAGGGTATTGCAAGAGCATCGATACCGTTGAGATCAAGTTTAAATATAATGACACTCTACTACGACGTGTCTACTTCTTGCTGTTATATGTTTGAATATTCTTAATCACTATCGTTTACTATAATGTTGAAAAATTAAGGCAAAGAAACAGCGAAATAAACTCCTCAGCGCTTATTTTATATCAACATATGACAATTACACAGTGAGTTTTAACTTACGCGGGATCCATTACGACATAAAATAATGAAAAATTCTCATAAAAGAATGCTGAACTTTTGTACGCGATATGAAGTCGTAACCAACTTGTATCTATTGCCTATCTACTGTGCCACAGTAGAATTTCCAGGTTGGTTCAATGGTAAAAAAATTATTATATCTTTAATACGTAATAATTATTATCAATTGTAATACATGACACCTTAGCTACATTGACGTTAAGGATTTATAAGTACGAGTAAGTAGAGTAATTCATTAACATTAGACATACCTGCTGGTTACTAACTACCTAAATGAGAAGGAAAGTAGAAAAATTATCCTTAGACTACATTTTCTCACTTTTGTCATGTATGTTATATATCGCTAAAGTTCATGCCTTTGACTTATGAGGTATTTCACTTATTTTTTGAATTTTTTCTTTGACTTAAACACTATTTTGAACTAGTCACAATATCAAAAAACCTAATATAATAGCTTAAGTCATATTTGAAAACCGCCGAACGACCCGACACGTAATTAAGACCTCGTCTCATCAAACAGCTACCACGCGCTGCACCCAGCGATTCCGTGGTATCGACGTGTCCCACGACATTAATTGCTTCATAAATTATCATCGCTCCCAAAGGTCGAGTCATTTGCCGGTTGAAGGGAATCGACTGGACGCGAAACGATATGCCGACGGAAGCAGCTGAATAAGATGCGCCGCGGCGGTCTGGACGAGATATCCTTTAATGAGCTAGCAGAGTCATTTTTTTCATAGCAAAACAACCCCACTAGACATCAGTAAGACTCAGCGTTCGAAGAAAATTCTATTAAAAACAATACTCGTAGTACACTTTAATGGTGATGGAAATACAAAAAAATTTAACAGATTTATAAGTAAAACTAAAAAGTTGTATGATAAAGAACGTCTGTACCTAATGAAGCTTTACGTTATACATGGTGTTGTTACGGGGTGCTCTCCGGCTATTAATTATTATTAGTTGTTTTAATGCCAATTGCTGAAGACCGAGCAAATCGCTGCCGTGATGTTACGCCGGTGTGCGTCTTAAACTTGAATAAATTGTAACAATTAATAATTTTAAAATAAAATTTGATGATATATAAAAAAGTATAAAATTAAGCCAACATAAATGAAAATAGCATACAGATTAAATTAGTAAATATTAATTAGTGCAGGCTGTGTCTGTTTTAAAAGGTTAAACACTAAGTCATTATGAGAAATTGTAAGTCTTACTAATATGTAAAAGTGTTGTGACCACTGGCATACCCGAATAAATAAATAAAAAATAAATATACAACACAGTTTCGGTTGCTACATATCGATATTTATATTCAATCGCTATCCGCGCCCCGCTCTGCTGTAGCACGTGTGCAGCAACTAACCACTCGGTGGCTGCGTCATCGCCGTCGTGGCCGCACTGGTGTCAGATAAGCAGTCAGTGACAATGTGGTCAGTCACCACCTTGACTAGAATGATTTCTATTGCAATCGAGCATCGACATACCAACACAATACTTCCTTACTCTCTTTACATTACTTTAATTCCCATCTCGTAATTATTTTAAAATCAGATGAGTTCGGAAGAATAACTCATTGGTGGTCGCAGTTTTATGCTGTTGCGTGGTCGCCGCTGGCTGCTTAGCCGTATAATTTTGAGTTCGTGTTGTTTCAATACAACTTGCTTGTGTTTTGACCGAACTATATTTATTTTCATTCCGATTTCAATTTAGTTGTGTAGATTGCAATCGACTAATTACATCTCTACATTCGCAGTTGAGACATCTAGTTTGATTTATTTTGCATATTAGAACATTACATTTATCTATGTTAAACATTACATTTCAATGTAGTTTGTAAGTTATTATTCACCTTTAAGTGAATATTGTCATTCTTTAAACAAATAAATTCTTAAACCTAAAAAACGTCTGTGGGTAGACTGCAGGACACATGCCGTTGTGTTACCGACATCATCCAACTGTACGTCATTCACGTACGTACTGTTATACGAGAACCGGGTTTAGTCTTTTAAAAAAACTATTGTCACTGAAACAGGGGTTTGTTCACAAGAAATAGTAGAAACGGCGTCAAAACAGAGGAACAGCGATTAAGGGTAGGAGAGGTGTGGCTCACGCGAGGTATTGCACCCGACCGACCCTCTCGGAGACAGAAGCTTGGGGCTGGAAGGTGCGAGTCAGCATTTTCTGGTCCTGACAAAGCATAACTCCTGCATTTCAGGGTTATAACAATACTTCATTCCGGTGTACGTACACAGGAATGAAAAACTAATATAACACTGAAACAACAGTTTTTTAACACGTTCATAATAGTGTCCACATACGTATGTGTGTTTTAAACCTGCTTCGTGTTAAGCAACGGCCGAGGGTACGAAAAATGGTCCCATTGGCTGAAAGCTACTGGACTCTGTACCGCCTAGTTTAATCACGACGCGATTTAGTACTACGCGGTTGCAGTGCTGATTACATACCATCCTCCATAGTACGTTGATAGCATTCATATTGAACGGTGCAGTTGCATCCATTGTATGTATGTGTGTTTGTGTGTTTATATTAGTACGTACGTTTATGTAATTCGTACATCCGAATACGTAATAACATACTATAACGTAATAATATATAAATACCACTACCCTCTCTTCACTATATTCAAATTGTTGTCATACTTGTATAACGCTGACATCAGGGTAAGTACAAGTATTGAAGTGACAGTAAGTGGATGATTTAACTAACTTCAAAATAGGAGAAGGTTAAATGTTTTTGTGTATGCGTTTTTTATGAGTGTACAACCGTTGTTTAAGAACCGCTTTTAATGACTAGTTTTTAGTGTACAGGGAATGGCTCGGAGTGCTTTTCTACACGGTGAGGTCTAATGATGACCTCTGAAGATAAAGAGTACAACCTCTCAACGTATAGCGATAATTGAGCCATATTTAAAGATATTAATTGACATTAACATTGCACAATGTATGATAAGTCTTGGAGACAAAAAATGCAACTCCTCAACGGATTAGAATAATCCAACTGTGTTTTGATGTGTTTCCTTTCGGTACTGGTTACATTGAAAAGTCAGTACATCGTCGAAGTAACTGCATCTAAGAGTCATGATCTTATGTTGCTAAACTGACGACGAAAGAAAACATTGAGATTAGTCGATAGAAACTACTAAGTAGTGTCTTGGACGGACGTGGTGCTTACAATTAGGGGCGCGACCTGCGTGTCCCGTTACACAATAACATTTTGTAATATAATACTTATTACGTAACTAAAGTACTTTAAAAAATATTGTAATTATAACTACAGAATGATAATAAAAAGCAAAAAAATACTTGAATAAAATGTTACTTCACGCGCCACATAATAATAATCATAATTATTACTAATAGGTGGAGGGCTGCGTTTAGCAGTGGATTACAAAGTATAGATGGGTAATTAGATATTACTAATAAGGTAATCATAATTAATAATAGTGGGATTTTTCATACTATTGATGTTTTGTGGACATTTTAGTACTAAAAATATACTTGTTACGTAGCTCAGTGTGTGATCTGACTTGGCCAAGCGGCACATAATTTATATATATGAACCATGAAAGGAGCTAAATTTTATCACCGCAAAAACTGTTGCCGCTGAACGTCGGACGGCGGCGGTGCAGTATTATGAGGTATAACGTCGGCGCGGGAATAGCAACGTCGACCTGGCGCGCCGCCGGTGCGCGCAGGCAGCTGCGAGTGGTCGACTTGAAGACTGACACGGTAAAATGTTACTGGTGAATAAATGTATGACAGAACAGGCGAGTTAAAGTGTTGAAAGATTTGGTAACTTTATCCACTGATTATCTTATATTGATTCTCCCTTCTCTGATATTGATTTTCGTCGCTTTTTCGTAACAAATATTCTGTAAAACACCTTTGTTTAAACTAGTTATTCGCCCACTGTGCTTTGCACATTTTGAATATCCCGCCCTCAATGAAATGAAATTAAATTATATTTTATTCGAAGTTGGTTTTTACAAACACTTTTCGAACGTCAAACTACGCCATCGTTTCTACAAATCCCTACTGTGAGTGGTCTCGGAAGAAGAAGCGGCAAGAAACTCCCGAGGAGTTTTTTTTTCCTACTCACAGTTACAGAACGCACTTAAACTGGTTTAATATTAAACTCGTGTGCAAACAGTCTTATCCTGAAAGTAATCAGCAAGTTTGTAATAAACTTTCCGTATAAGAACGCCTTTGACGTGAGCTTTAAATTTACAATATGGCATTTCTGCCAGTTTTAATGGAATTTTATTATAAATATTTACACATGTACCCATGAAAGAGCCACCAGTTTTGCTTAGTCTGAAATTTGGAACAATCAGTTTAGCCTTACTCCTAGTATTAATACTGTGAACATTACTCTTCCTAAGAAAATTATCAGAGTATTTTTTTACGTACATAATATTATCTAAAATATATTGTGATGCTACAGTTAGTATATCAATTTTTTTAAAGAGATATGTAAGGGAATCCCTAGGCCTGAGCTTGTAAATGGCGCGTACTGCTCTTTTCTGTAATATAAAAATCGACTTCATATCTGCAGCTGAGCCCCACAACAACAGACCATAAGACATCACACTGTAAAAGTAGCTAAAATAAACTAATCTTGTTGTTTCTACGTCCGTTAAGAGCCTCACTTTCTTAACAGCGTAGGCAGCAGAGCTAAGTTTGCCTGACAAAATTTCAATATCCATTTTCCAATATACTCCATTGTAGTCGTGAGTCTATAGTGATTCCAAGAAATGTGGTAGAGTTCACTAGTTGAAGCACTTCCTTATTTAAAACAATATGAGATGGCACTTGTCTAATATTTGGTAAAGTGAATTTAATACATTTTGTTTTCTTAGCATTTAACACAAGATTATTACATGTAAACCAGTATAACACTTGTGAAACAGTATTATTTACATCGTCAAAACATTGTTTTCTCCTATCTAATTTAAAAAGTAAAGAGGTGTCATCAGCAAACAATACAGCTTTACACAAGTCGCTAGTAAAATAAGGAAGATCATTGATATATATTAAAAATAGTAGTGGTCGTAATATTGATCCTTGGGGGCCCCCATGGTAATATTTGCCCCTGGGGATTCTTTTCCATTGATAACTACTTTCTGAATACGCTTAGAAAGATAAGATTTTATAAGGTTAACTAATTGTGTGGAGACACCATAATGCCTAAGTTTATTCATTAATATATTATGGTCGACGCTATCGAACGCTTTTGAGAGGTCACAGAATAGCATCCTGCTTGCACTCCCAAGCATCAAAAATATGTTTAAGGAGTGCTATGCCTGCATCAGTAGTATTTTTTCCTTTAGAAAAACCAAACTGATTAATGTGAAATAATTTGTTTATTGAAAAATGTGATAGTAGTTGATTGTAAATTATTTTTTCAAAGATTTTACTAAGGGCTGGTAAGATGGAAATTGGTCTAAAATTAGTGAGGTCGCTTTTATCGCCAGCTTTAAATAGAGGAATTATTTTAGCATGTTTCATTAGATTGGGGAAGCTACCATCTTCAATTCATTTATTAAAAATAATACTTAAATGAGGCGCAAGATTCCATGATGGCCATAGCAAGCTGAGGGCTCGCATTTAAGTTTTTTGTAATTTTACCTGGTATTTTCGAGAAGAAATCCTCAAATGCGACAGCAACTGCATCATCGGAAGTTACATTCTCGTTATTGACATTTAAAGCAAAACTATGATCATTTTAATTTTACTTTACCTGTTTCTTTTGTTCTTGTTCTTTGGTTCTTTTGTTAGCTCACATATTTTCCTCGCACATCCTAATCCTAACTGCCGTTTCGCGTGTTTTTCTTGGTCGTCAGCGCGCTCGGGGACAACCGGCGCGAGCATTACCGCGGCCAGACTCCGTTCATAGTTAATAGCGCGATAAAAACTTCACGACTCGTTTGCGACGAATGCATGCTCAGGATTATGATTAATGTGCAAACATCACTAAAATCTTTACTGCCTTTTATGTTTGTGTATGAAAGTACTGTCGCATCGTTTTTGTGATTGTAATATTGATATTTAAAAAAAATTGGAAGCGAAAAGTTGGTAGAAATTTTATAACAAAAAAAACTTATTAAGAATATTGTAATGAGTAAAACTTAATAAAACGAATGACGTTCGCCTGTTGCGGGGAGAACGTCTTTATGAGGGAGTGACTTTAGCGGAGGGCTCGGTCGACTGTCACTATTATAGTCATAGTCATTTTGTGTGATTTTTAATATAAATAGCGTGTCGGAGACGGTTATGAACTCTGTTACTATACAGAGCGCGACACGTGGCCCGACCGATGACCGCACCGTCGGCGTGTCTCGACGACCGGCCCTCGTTCTACGACGGTACACGGATGTGTCCATCCGACTCATACTGTATAACGTGGTAAACTGTAAAAGTGTTGGGCATTCATCCAGAGACTTAGAGGTAAGAAGCATTGAAGAGAAGAGAAGAAGAGTTACAGGGGCTTCTTACCATCGCACTATGACTAAATATATGTTAATACGGTTTTGTTACATGACGAATACCTAAATATGTATACCACTTTAAATTACATCGGTTAGGATCGATGTGACGTCACTTTCAACAGGCACTGCGACCCCTGCGAGAGTTCATCTCCAATGTGGTGAACGTCAAATCACCTATATACAGCTAGACTCTGCGGTATTTTAAAATTTACTCTTTAATTTAGTGCAATGGGAAGCAGCTTGTTACTTAAAATATATATTTACTTAAAATAAAACATGAAGATCCTACCGGCGGTATCCGCGCGGGCCAGACGAGCGCTTAATGACTTTTACCGCTTATACAGAAAAACTTAAACACGGCATCTACCACATCGAAAGTTACTCTTAATCTGACGGTGACTTCGTGTTGTGGTTATTCGATGTAAAAAGTTTAAATACCTGTGCGGTTTGTACTGACGCCTGGTGCCTCCGCGCGGCGTGGACGACCTGTGGTCAAAAAAATATATTGAACCGTGAACCTGGAACTTATCCTTAGGCAGGCAGGTCTCTACTGACTGAGCTGCAGAAGCGTCACAGTGTACATGAGTTAAAAAACAAATCAAAATACAGAATTAACACGAATCCATCACAGAAAGCGAACTCACGAAAGGTTCTTTTCTATCATTTATTTCTCGAAACTTCCTTGTAATGTTGTAGTCATTAGTCCGTCTCGATTTGTTCCGATTCCTTACCGCTTAAAAATATCGTGGTCGCGCGGTGGTAAACAATAGTGGCAGTTTACGAGCAGTGGTTGACGGTGGACGACCGCGGCCAGTGAGCCCGGCGCCGCCCGCGCCGCTCGCCGCCGCACGGCTGCCTCGTCATCTATTACGCCGCCACCGCACCGGGTTGAGGTATCGGCACGTGAGCAGAGAACGCCCACAGAGTGTAAACTTTATACGAGCTTATTCTTCGTCTGTCAAACTTGTTGACTGCGGTCAAATTCGTAATACCGGTGGTACGCAGATGTCTTAGTCTTTATACACAAATATTTCAAAATCTATTAAACGATTCATTTGGTTTTGGATGACATTCGAAATCATCGTGCGAAAATATTTACACGAATTTATCGAAGACACACAATTTTTTATTTAGTTCGTAAAATAATGTGAAAGGAAATTTTAAAATGAAACACCCGTGAGTATTAATTAATAAACGTATTTTCAAAATCAATTATAGCTGGTTACTATTGTACACGTGAAAACTGTTATTCGCAAAATTTTCTACGTGGTCATTATTCGGTACACCAAATTATTGCCCAATTGTAAGGTGGCCTGGGCCTCAACTCATGCAACTGAGTAGAAACAACGGCGGCATTTCGATCATATCATGGGATCCATTTTATACTTTAGCACTAATAGGAAACAGACGGGAACGCTGGAGAGAAGGCATTGGATTGTAATTTTAATCGTGTAATTAAATAGTGGCAATCGATCTGTATCAATAAGACTATAGTTCTGAGTTTGGTTACAGTAAACCATAAACTGATTTGGTTACTAATGGTAAAAACCGTTCCGTGTACGAACGATGGGTATTTTCGATGACTACGTGTCATCGAAATTTAATCTCTGAATGTTTCGCCTCTCCCGTGCGGCCGCGGCGATCTCCTTCACAAGCGCGCCGCGAGTGCGGTTGGCTTGAAGCGTTCCGTTTCAGAAGCAGTCCGCAGTCCCACGCTGAACGCTGATACATGACTTTTCATCTATAAATAGATATAAGTAAAATCCCTTGTTATTTTGTTGGTACCAGAGTACGTCTGGACTACTTTCATTCGTTTATTGTTATAAGTATTGTGAGTTGAACACAAAGAATGTTTATGAAACAAATTTAATAATTATCATGTATTTTCTTAATGCATTAAACTAATATCATCGTAAAATATCTACTATTGTGTCGGTGTATACAGAGCTACGAACATTGCTGAGAGACATTAGTAGTGTGGTAATTTTTGTATGGAACAAGCATACAACATGACTGGAAACATTTTGGTTGGATAGGGGTCATAAGTAATCATCTGCAACCAAATTACCTCTTATGACTCCTATCCAAATATAAACCATTTTCGAGTAATTTAATATTTTAAGTTTTTTCTTCAAGAATATGTATTATTCAAATTTGAAAATTGAAAAAAAAAAATCCCTAGTCGCCCGGACGGGTTTTGAGTCTCCTGCATCCAACCGGTACCCACCATCTATTTTTTCAATTTCTTCACCGTCAACATATTCGAAGTATCGGTTTAAAATATATTTAACGCGAATGTCCTTTATAAAAGAATAATATTGAACATTAAACTAATCGGACCTATTCCAGATGACAGTTGACACAAATCACATTATTTTGATAGCACCAGTAATGTTGGTGCCGTGGGGCTCTCTGAAGCCCTCGAGTGCCTCTCGACTTGTTTCTACAGACCCAATCGGTCGCTCGCCGTTCGACGGTCTATTGTTTCCCTAACAGCTCGTCGACGCAGATGTACCGATCGCATTCAAATGTCACGCCGGACAAACGGTCGCTTATCGCCCGTCAGACGCGCATTTGGTCTAATGTGAGCGATACCATCTCTATGAGGGTATCCAGATGCTACCCAGTATATAAGACGTGTCTCTCTGTACTGAAAGAAGACATGTATAACAGGTGGTCGTAATATGGGCTAAATGTGAGTTTTTCATCGAATAAGATGCTGAAATCCTTCAGTACGACTTTCCTTTCTAAATTATCGCCGGACAAGTTGTAACTTATAATAATAAGATAAGAAGAAAAATCAATAAATTAATTAATTAATTTTATATTTTAAATGATTTATCTTATATTATAATAAGGAGCATAGGACGCCCCCCGACCAGGTGGACTGACGACCTGAAGAAGATAGCGGGCATCCGCTGGATTCAGAAGGCACAGGACCGGTCAGAGTGGCGCAAGTTAGGGGAGGCCTATGTCCAGCAGTGGACCTCCAAAGGCTGATGGATGGATGGATGGATGAAAGGTCCCGAATGAGAGCCCTGGGGCATGCCTGATGTTGTGTGACGATGTGGCTGCTGGTAATGATATTAAATCTTCAATAGCTATCAGTTGGTTTCTTCTATATCAATTGTAATATGGTTTTTATACGAAATAAAATAAACGTTTGCAAAAAAAACAATAATGTTAATAATAATACAAAAAGGATTCATCATTTGCTTAAGTCGTCGTAACATCTCTCTCATCTCGTCTCATCCGAAAAATGAAACAAAACTTACATAGGAAGAATCCAATGGATTCATGGCATGGTAAGGCGTAAATCGTGCCGACACATAAATCGTAATAGATGGTAAGTACTGCTAATAATGTTTAAAATCACATTTTTCTTAACGAGGAGAACGAGGAAGAGGTAATACAGAGGTGAATGAATGAAGAGAAGTTAATTGAAATGTTAATTATTTAATATTATTTAAGTCTTAAAAATGTTCATTTAATATAAAATTGATGTATAACAGGGTGTAGGAAGGATCATACTTAGAATAATGACTAATTAATTAATATGGAGATCGTTGTCAATAGAATCAATTGTCGCATGTCGAAAATAGATGATCCTGGCAGGCTAAGGTGGCTAAGGTGCAACACTTTGCAGGACACGCATCTCGCAATAACTCTCGTCATTTATGGAAACCCCGGCGGCGATGCATACACACTGTTATGTAGGAGCGATCTCCGTATCTCCGCATCGCTGCGAGTACCAACAATATTGGTGTTTATACGCATCCAGAACTTGACGCGACATGCTGTTGCACCTCACGAAAGCGTAACTGCTGAACAACATGAAATCTTAGCTATCTCCTCGTAAAGGTTCCGTTTACGATAATCTTTTACTAGCGTATGTACAATGTAGAATCGAAATGCTAATGCGTTCTAGTCTCTGTCAAGATACCGATTCAGTGGACATCTCGAAATAGTATTCTGGACAAAATATGTTATTGGTTGAGATGGACTTCGATTTTAAGCCGGCCGTTGAACACTGCACTCACATCGGTAAGCAACCGCACATATGTGACGGACTTCAAACAGGTCTGCATATCTCCTTGATATAAAGAAATATGCGCCTGGTGTTCAAGCAAGCCGTCCAATAATATGGTGACAAGTACGACATCAGAGTGAGCTTCAAAGAAGATATCTTTATACACTTTTTTTAAATAACCCCGTGATATACCGATCCAAAATTTATTCAGATTACTCTACAAGTTGCATATTTGCGGCAAAAATAAGTGTAAAAATCGAAACGTGGGGCATTGCCACGAACACGTTAATTTTAAATGAAACTGTGGTTATTTAATTATTTCAATGATTTAGTGTTATAACGCTAATGCGTTCTAAGTAGTATTTCAATGTTGAATGCGGAATGGCCGACGCGGAAGGCGACCGCGTCCAGACGATCAATTGTTTATGATCGTTGATCACTAATACATTATTAATCGACTACTAATAATAGTACATAAATATCGTCGGGGTTTTTTACATTCCATCATTAAACATGTCATTAATGTCAAAAGATAAAATCATAGATTAAACAATTAAACGAGTGTTGACGTCATCGCCGTAATCGCGTAACAGTCTTTATAAATGTGTGACGGTGTCGCGTGTCGTCTTCAGATGAAGGCTTAGAGGCCACAAGGCCAAAGCCAACTCGGGTGGTGTTTAATGGGTAGGCCCCTAGGTTTTTCGGGAGTCCCACATAACCAGCGCAGCCGGCTGCGTTGGTATGCTAGGAGCATTCACCACCCCCCTCCCGCGCTTTTCCGGAGGGTAGTCCATTTCCATCTTCTGGGCGCAAAAAAAAAAAATCGCGTGTCGTCGTCTCACTATGTGTGTGTGCTGTCACGGGAGGCGACTGTCAGTTTTTAACCCTTTTAGTGCCAAGGAGCGCTGTCGCGCTCCTGTCGCTAGTTTTGAAAAATGCCAGCGTTGCGATAGCGCTCCTTTTGACAGATCACTTTTGACGCGCGCAGGTGACGGCCGTGTTACCGTATTCGTATTTTTATTCATTATATTTCATTCTAACTATCTTCGATCATATATTTTTATATAGACATTGTGATTTATATTTTTTTAATACATTTTGTTGTTGATTATTATTTTTTTATCACATATTATTTATATAAACATTGTGATTATTATTTTTATGTAGTATTCACTTTTTGTGTTTTTATTATCATAGTACAAAATCTTTTGAAGAGAATTTTGAAATAAATAGGAATATTGGTGTATTATAACGGAAATGGTGAATATTTTTCTTGTTCATATAAATTATCTATAAAAATGCACTTTTTTACTAGCATTTTAGCATATATAAAATATGTTTGGCACTAAAAGGGTTAAAGGCTTATTTAAGTAAGAAATATGATTTACATACCTAATAGTTTCGTAACATGAACGTTACAGCTACGTATTTAACAAAAAGTTGCATTTACTGAGTAAAAGAATCGGAAATTATAATATTTTTTTGTTATAAATATGAACGTTACGTAATATCTAATGAAACAATTACGATGAAAAACTCGTACATGGAATTCTTTTTCAAATTGCTATAAGTGTAATTGCTGTAAGTAGTTGCTATAAGTGGCTATATACATGACAAAAGCCCGAACACCATATTTTTTAGAACTTTTGTCTGATAGTACGTGGCTCAGTAACTCTGACACGAATGGACCGATTTCAAAAAAGTTTGGTGTGATGGTAACTTAGCATCTGGGTCACAATTAAAACTTCTTACGGCGGAAGGACTTCTTATGATGCTGTCAGACCATTACGATAAAACCTTTTGAACTTTCTTGCTCCTTATGTTCTGATCGTCAGATTCTCAAATGTATTGTATCAAATGTATTGTAATACTTGAAAGGTCCCTTTTTGTATTCTTTTTGTATTGAGTGAAACTGTAATTAGCACTACAACCAAATCCACGGGTTTAACGTACCGGATCTGGAGATTTGTGATAACAAGCTGAATAACTTTCACATAACAATAGATATAACAAGTGGTTAACTTCCAATGACTGTGCGACGTGATAACAATTGACATGTCGAGTGGCCGCGCTGGGCTCGAGCTTAGGTATAATCTTGTATGATATTGATGCTACATATAGATTTTACATCAGTAATTTAATTGAAACATTACCTGATCAGTCCTCTGTCCTAAGATATATATATATTCTTAGCAGAAACGAGACTAAATAAATAAAAATAAGAACTTCATTAAGATCACGAGTATTTTAAATGATGAAATTTATAAATTACGAAATAGAAAATCAAGCAACTGTTATAAATAAATTCTAAACAAATATAAGACGAAACATAATGGACTATTCAAACGGGCAGAGTTTCCCCTTAATACGTTCACCACAAATATAAGTGTGCCCATACTTTTTTTTTACGCCCAGACAATTGGAAAAAGTTGCATTTACCGGAAAACGGGGGAGGGGGGTGGTGAATGCTCAATGCATACCAGCGCAGCCGGCTGCGCTGGTTATGTGGGACTCCCGAAAAACCTAGGGGCCTACCCACTAAACACCACCCGAGGCTGGCTTTGGCCTGGAGGCCTCTAAGCCGACATCTGATGCGACCCCCTTTAGGGAAAGGGGGCGCTTGTGCCCAGACGAGCGCTCATCGTCTTATATCGGTGACTGTCCGCCATCCCCTCCTTTTAACGGATGTGACGTCATATATATATGTATATATATATTTATATACAGCTTGCATAATCTTTCTCTGAAACATCTCGAAATTGAGATATAGTTATAATTTAAGATATAGTTATGACATAGTGTTCTCTATCTAATCTAAAATCTGACTCGGTCATGTGTCCCTCTGTTCATATTCATGCCTATGCGCTGAAATAAATATGCATTTAATTTTATTGCATACGGGACATCATCTGCAGTGCTTTTTTTGAGGTACCGTGGTGACACACTGACAGCCAATAAATTACGATTTAAAATGCAAACTTATGATAAAAGAGGAACGTTGAACTATCTCAGATACTTCTACCGCATCACTGCACGTACACGTAGCCCCGGGATGCGATCCGGGCTCCAAAATTATAATGAAATAAGTTTTTTGTGTTATAATTTAATAAATTAAGTTTTAGAGCGTGTCGTGACACGGCACATCGCGACGCTGAGATTTAATTTGGACCTCATTGTGGTGCGGGGGCAGCTCCTCGGCGTATAATCGAATTTACCGGCTCCGGCCGGCGTGCGACTGGTGCGCGGCGTGGCGGCGGCGTCGTCCACCGACGAATACCGACATGAGAATCGTATTATATCTCTATTAAATAAAGTATATCATTACTCACTTATAAATCATTTGAGATAAGTAAAAACAAATTTACAGAAAATTAAACCAGAAATTATAAATGTTCGTTTGTGGTTTTTTTAGTATTAACGATCGACAATCAGGTTACACGGGCCGCGTGGTAGTAATTGGTCACCGCTGCCTGTGAAATTTCACACCAGTAAAGCCAAAAACGAAATGGGAGAACTCGTTTTTTACCTGCCTCACTGATTTAATACATCTAACGGATGATTTTAGAAAGAGGAGGATATCCAACAAGGTAGATGAATCATACGCATAAGTATTATTGGTATTCAATGGATAGTAAAGAGCCCAGCGACCTCGGGAACCAGATCTCTCGTGGTGCAAATTCTGAACAACGAATAAAAAAACGACCATTGCCGATCGTCCGTTGGTTCGTTTGTACATGAGAAGCTGACTTGGCTTTTCAACTATGAGTGAGGAGCCGTTTATCTCCAAAATGAATTACTTTAGTGGAATCGATATTAAAAATATTTTACTCACTTATTGTTTGATTAGGTATTAAATAATGAAAAGTTTTAAATATATTCATACAAAATTGATATGATAAAATCGCCGAATTCACGTATACCCGCTCAGTGTGTGCAGCGCCTAAGCCTCACAAGGGGCTGCGAAGTCACGGCGAAGGGTGAGATCGAAGGCGGCACAAAAACATGCTATTGTACGCCTAACAACGCATTCCCGAGCTACCGCCAGCGCCAGCGCCGCGCCGCCGGACGTATCATCAATTCAATTAGCCGTCCGCCGCTGTGCCTCCGCGTCGACATCCGACGTCTCCTGCGGCATCACCTACCGACTAGTAGGTAGGAACTCTGCGAGACGGTCTTTGTTAAATAGAGTGACGTTCAAAACACGACTCGCCCCGTTAGTGAGGTTTAAAACATTTTTAGATGTTTTTATTGAAGTTAAGAAACATTGTTATCTTGTGCTACATAGTACGCCTGTTCATAAAGTCTAATGAAAAGTAACAAATTGTTTTAAACTTATATCGTTGTGGACATCATACGTTTGAAGTGTAACGGATAGTCAGAATTTTTATGTCTTTTACCCATATCTCGACCTAATTACATGAATCATGGTCACACATGGTGACACTTGACACTTGACAGATACTAATGATAGATGAGCTTGTCAACTTTGCTTCTAGTTTTTTTAGGCGGTCTTATCGCTAAAAAGCGATTTCTTCCAGAGTGTAGTCTAGCCTTAAACCAAATAAGAACGAGTGCATCAGCTGCACCGGCGAGAGACATAAACTGTTCGTGTAGCATACATAATGTATATCACATAATGTATCTCTCACCCTATTACCGTCACCGTCAACCTCCCGGGTTGGTCGGCTCCGGTCGGCTCCGGTCGGCTCCGGCCGGCGACGCACCGTTTGATTGGCCGACAGCGCGAGATGTATGGCGCGGCTCCTATACCGCTATACTTACTCATGTATGATTTATTTATAATAAAAATAACAATGATAACTGTGTAGACGAGCGCTATAAGGAATTTGAGATTTTGTTGTTTACTACCCGCAGCAACAGAAAATTACAAGTTTCTTAAGTGAACATATCTCTACTTTAACTTTTCTGCCTAAACCAATTTTAAGGGGATTCAATTGTATGAGAAAATGGATTTTGGAAACACCGTTACTTTCCAATTTTAAATCGGTATTGACGAAGTCACGCCCCCGGCAGGTCGGCTCCGAGTCATGTGCGACGCCATAACTTTACAAACAACGACATTTAAAAATCAATATAAGCTTTATCGACATGAAAAGGACATTTAAATTCACACTCATATCAGTAGAAAACGAATATGCTATCCTATTTTAAAGGTAATTCAAACGTAATGATAATTCCAAACGTAATGATAAATGCAAAATAAATAAAGACGTTAATTAATCCAGTGGCATTATTCTGCAAGGATCCAACTGCACTGTAACTTGTTAGTAGCGACTTAATACCACGTGCCACCTTCGTCACCGCGCGACCTCAACAGGTTCTTTTACCAATTTTTTATAACTTAGTTATTGTTTGACTACAGTCCCACCGGGTGGAAAGTCGTAATGCAGCCTCAGGCAGTAAAGTGCACTAGCTTAGTGAAAGTCCATTCCCTGTTGACTTGAAGCCATCCACATTACAATACAACGGGAGCGGCGACGTAGTCAAGCTGATACTCCGTCCGTTCCGGAGGCATGTTTACGATGAAGTGATACTGTTAAATTTTGTTATACAATTCTAATAACCTAATATTATGATCCTGGTTTACTTATGATTAAATATTAGAAGTAATTAGAAAGAATAATATTAGAAGTAATTAAAAAGAAAGTACTTGTTGTACCTTGAGTTCCAGTCCTCGCATCCTCCACGGCGCCCTCCATGTGTATCGACATCTTGTTTATTAAAAAACTGATCTTGATAAGGGGAGATAATTCAAACTGCGTTTTGCCTCACGACCGATGTAGACAATACAAACGAGGTGAAGTGAATTTGTGAATAAGTGGAAGCATAAAATAGTATTAAAATACTCGTATTATAGTCGTATCGATTTAACAATAAATACTTGCTATCGTAGGATTTTTCAATGATTTTTCGATAACTCGCTACCACGAACAGACCTAGAAACTCGTAAGGAGTACAAGACGAGCAGAATATACTCGTACCTACCTAATATTCCAACTTGTACCGTACGGGTCGATGAAGAAGTTTTAAACGTCGAAAGTCACTTCTAGCAAAGCTAACAACTAGCGTTGAACATTAATAACAAACAGATACATTAAGAATGAATAACAATCTGTATAGGGAACGCCCCACGCCGCTCAGCTTTGGCGATGACTTAAATTCAATTTATGTCGAAGGTCTGCGATCACTTCTCACCCTATTTTAAAATATATTTCAAGTGAAAAAACCCATACTGCGACGCTAGATCATACTACATATGTACGTTTTGGTGGTCGGGAGACCTAACTGAACAATGTAAGTGTCGTAACCAAACTCAAGTCGGTTAGTTTGGTGCCTCCACTTCGAGCGCATTCCGACGTGCCAGATATGATATCGCCATTGTGACTGGGCAGCGGTTCCCAGCGCCTATATGGTATGTGGCACAATGCGACACCTGTCCTTCGACTGAAGTATTTATCGGTGCTGCATGGGCTCTGCAGCTTATGGACACTGCAGTTTCCGGCCAGCTCGCTCCTTTCACAGTGATTTGGGCTATTAAGGACTATCATCCGTTACACGTTTATTGCAATTTATCTTTATCAGTATCTTGTCAAAGTGTAATAGTCGTTTTGACCTATCAGTGAACACTGAACCATTAACCACAGATTACTACGGTGATTGCAAAATGACTTGCAACTGGTATCTCGTTAAATCGTCCCTACATTGCGGAAGTTGCAAAAGAGGCCAGATCTTATATGAATATGGGAGCCCTAGCCGAGCCCTATCTAGCGATCGATGGCCCATTAGCAGCCACGGTGACGTCGGAAACAGATAACATCTTATCGTATCCCGCCTTATTAAAATGTAAATGAAACTGCGGCCGATACATCGATAAACGCTAATTAAGTTAGCGGGGCCACCTGCGCGGCACGCGTCACGCGTCACGCGATACGTCATATCATAAAAAGTACTGCAAGCGACGCTGCGCCGAGCAAATCAGCCGGATAATCGCAAGATGCGTTAATTAGTCGCAGAAAAAAACGCCCCGCTTGCGGGCAGCCGCGCCCGCGAGCCGCTCCCGGGGCTCGCTCGAGCGCACTGGTGCGGTCAAACACGCATTATTTACAGACGATTGACTTTTTAATAAACTTTTCCTTTTATGGTTAATCATTGATCTTAAATATTTCTTATATTTTTTGCGACAGTCTATTCAGTTTCACACTTTTTTTAAGTAGGTAACTCGTTAGCCACCGGAAACTCAATACGTTCAATATCTTACGAACATGTACATAATAAAGAGATAGTATTAATATTTTAGGCAATAAATAGTTAAAATAAAATTAATCGAAATTTCATTTATCATGACATTACTAATACATTACTGAATTCCATTGCGTAATAATATGAAGTAACTACGCACGATGCCTGCACGGTATTGATGATGACTTCAGTGCGAGAGTTGTTTGTAAAATAGACGCACTGTTCCTGGTTTATAACGGAACCGAACACCGACGTCTACTCGTATTTATTCACTCGAATCATTTTCCCACGAAGCGAGTTGGAGCTGGTCACAAATTAGAACTTTTGCCATAGTATCAGACATAAGAACTCTCCTAAACTGTTAATTGGACCGTCACATTTAATAAGCGTTTCGAGTATGCATAATTAAACTTAATCAAGTTGTCTCACGTTCTAAAATACTCCCTATGCAAATAAAATCAATTATTCGTGTATCACATTAATCACCTCCGTCTTCGATTTGTCAATCGCTCTCGACAGGTCGGTCGAGAAATGAAATCGGCTGCCAGATGTTATCTAGGCGGTCTGACATAAAGCTAGGCCCGAGGCTGGGAACAGGTATCTACTACTGCCAACGACGTGTTCACCAATTGTCACAGTCTTTATATCATCAACAATGTTTCTATATTCGGACGAAACACGCAATAAATCTGTCTACAGCAGTCTGGACATAGAAGTTATCCTGAAAACACACAGTCTCTCCAAATTCCCTGAGTGAGCACGAAACGCCCAAATTCTTGATTACTATTAAATTAGATGAATTGATGAATTGTGTATCGTGATAATCTAAGATGATGTATTTATTACAGTTGTGATCACCGGCTATCATTTTTTTTATGTGAAGTGAAAGCGTGCGCAGTATTGCAAGGGATAGATACACACCGTCAAGTCCAAGCAAACTAACCCTGCGCTAGCTATTAAATAAACGACCACCATATGTCTAAAGCGTGGGGACTTGTGGCAGTACTATACAATACTCCAACGTGTAACCTCAAACCGTTAACAGACAAGCGTATATTGTCATTAGAACGCGTCCGCTCTATTAACGAAGTACCTATAACAGAGTTCGCCTTAAAAATAAATGGTAAAATTGAATGCGATCGGGCCCGGTGGCGCGGCGCGGGCGGCGCGTTCACACGACAGTTTTTTTGCTCGTAAACCGATGTCGGCCGCCACTGACTCGCCACATCTTACTAATCGATTACAGATACTATATGGAAAAAAATTGCAAAATAGTAAACACAAAATCAAGTCTTACGACGTATCGAGTCCTACGAAGTATGAATACTGTTTTAGTACAATCAGTGTTAATGCATGTCCCTACAACGACGATATATCGCGTGGTGAGACGAGGAGGTATCGGACGGCGGCGGTGGGAGTTTCCACTTGTCCGGTGCAGTTTCCCTTCTGTGTCCCAGCACACATTTTGTTTTTTTTCCTATAAATACTAAATTACTATAGGTGTATTGACAGGCTACTGTGACTACACCAAATAGGTTTAAACTTTTCCCGTAAAAAAACTAGTGATTTAACCTACGAGTATATATAGCTCGAATTGATCTTTTCTTTTATACAAATAAATACAGTTCCAATCAGAACGTTAAGTATTTGGTAAGTAATTCAAATGGGCAGCGAGACGTAAATTGTTTTGTAATGAGATCACTATCAAAACGAGATTACTAATAAATACACGATTCCTATCGCCGCGTTGTTCTAAGTTCTCATTTGCGGGTTTGCGCAATTCCCGACGTCGGCTAAAACGACCGGCTCGAAGAAGGTAGGTACCGGGGGCTAGACAAACTTATTTCGTCCGTCACGTTACGTGCACGACGACCGAACGATGTGAACTCGAGTAATGTGGACGGGACCATAATTAGTATCGCGGCAGTGCAGGGGCCGGTGTGGTGTCAGGGCAACGTTTAAGTATCGGACATGATCAGACACACACATGGACTTGTATTTTGCATTCACAGTAAATAACACTCATGACATTCAAACAAATAAGGCAGTTTATTGGTAAGGGTGCAACTTCTGAATTATATCTCATTTGAAAGATCCGACCACGGCGTGTCGCGTGTCGCCGGCCCGATGGGAGCAAGTGCACGGTTCTAAATGACGTAATTACCTCTCAGCCGCAGAACGAGTATCTCGCAACGTTGAGGAATTTATATTAAACCACGTGTAGGCAGATTTAAAACCGAAGCTGCGCTGTGGATGTAATAAGTGTTTATTAAAGAAATAAAAAACAAAGTAAATAGTATTACGTGTATGGACAGTGACGCGCTGCCGGACCGGACCGGGTCGGATCGGCCGCCGCGGCGCGCAACCGTTGGCGCCTTTTTGCCGAATCAGCGCACAAAATGAGGCGAGGTGTTTCCGAGGAACCGCGCGCTCATTAAAATACCTAAACCGCGGCCCGCCACCGGGACGGCCTGCAGCCGTGAGAATCGCACACTAATTAAGCGAAAAATAACCTCGGAACGGGTTGATAAACACCACAGAGTACCCAGCTTGCAGAGGTGAATTTCTGGCTGGAGCGATTTCGTACAAATGTTTAATTTGATGCAAATATTTAATCGTGATTGTTCATTACAATGATGGAAATATAAAAGTAACAACGTTAACATGGTCAACGGGTAACTTAATACACAGCTATGGTCGTGCGGCGGTGTGGTCGACTTCGTACTTACCACCAGTGGGCCTACGGTACCTAACTAATAAAAACTATTTGAACTACAAAACTTTTGGTTTATTATCAAAAGATTAAGTTATCAGTCCTAGTTTTAATTTTAGTATATAGGTACGTAGTCGCTGTTCTGTTTCCGAAAACATTAATGATCGGCTGCAACGTCGGCGGAACGAGCGACGCGTACCTACTGCGGTGAGTCACGGCGCCGCGGCGGGGTCGTGACACGCTGGCGGCGTCACGACGGGACGGCGGTGGAGCTGGTCAAATCCCGTGACACGGTCAACTACTCTACGATCGGTTTTTATGGTTCGTGTCGTTTTATACGTTTCGTAATCTCTGAACGTTATGATGATCGGTGTGTGCTGGTGAACCACCATAATCCGTCTCAGAAGCAGCAGCACGTCACAACCGATGTGCTATCGAATACGTAGTGTCTCGTTAACGTGCGATGAGAGCTATTCGACACCCTGTGAACAGCCGTCGTGTGTACTATGTCAGAGGTCTAAGAACCGTTCGGAGGGACGCCAATGTTGCGTTAGTTAAAGTAAAGCGGAGGGCGTCGAGGTCGATGGATGGTAATATAACAAAACCGATCCTGCTGTCCTTATCCTGGTGTAACTTAGTACAGAGCGGCGCCGCGGCGTGCTGCAAGACGTCTCAGGGCTTCGACGTAGGTACAGCTAATGAGTCGAGGAATCTTTAGGAAACTATTTTACGTTTAAAACCGAATCACGATCTCGGTTTGCAGTTAACGAGTACGTAAGTAAAATGCTAAATGTAACCTACATTTACAATTCAAAAAAGGAGATTTAAATATCAATCACATTTTGAACACTGATATTGGCAAACCAGGAATTCAGATGCAATTTTAAAAATGCGTGTTCGCAGCGGGTCAAATCCAACACCGCGTATACAGAGTGTATGTATATCGTGGCCTTTTGAATATCAATCAACGAAGTTACTTTAAATCTATATCAAAGTAACGTTGTTTGCTTCTAATTTATTTTAAATCTAAAATCTTAAAATATTATTTAATATACAACATCACTGTAAAAAATATTTAGTGGTTTTGTATTCAGAAGTTTTGAATTTTCTTTGTATGAATAAAAGCTTGTTTTAAATGTTTAATTTTTATTTCATTGCCAGAAATAAATCCAACAACCCTTAAATGCTTACACCCTGTATAAAGTTGCATATCATTCGATAAGTATGCACTTATCGTTCGGCCCGGACCGGTACACTCCGCTCCGGCTAAAAAGTTCTGTTCTCACGGCCGGCGGCCGGCGGCCGGGCGGTCGGGCGGCCGGGCCGACTCACCAAAGCTTATCACAACACCGATGTACTCGATATCGCGTCGTGTTAACAATGTTAACAATGCGCATTGGAATACCGTTAGTGCGTACAGACATCACTATTCACGCCATTTATCGATTCTGCAATATATTATGGACATACATATCACGTTTGAAGATACCTGGAAAGTACTCCATGTCATTTATTTATTTATTTCTTTTGAACCGTACAAGAAATAATGGTACAAAGGCGGACTTAATGCTATAAGGATTCTCTGCCAGTCAACCTTCAGGCAAAATTGAGAAGCGACGAAGGCGGTACATAAGATTAAAATAAAATAAGGATGGATACAATATACCATATATAAATACTATTTATAGATAACCAACATATATACATATAAATATTATAATATAGTATAAATATATATATATACATACATATAAATATTAAGTATAGCTAAAATTACTGAGAATATATACAAAAACAAATGGTATACACATATAGCTATAAAAATACATAGGGAATGTAGTGATGGCAAATTTAATTGTTTTGAAGGAGATCGCGAAGTTTTCTCTTGAAGCTCAGTCTAGTGGCTGGTTTTCTTAGATTGTCGGGTAGAGCATTCCAAAGTTGAACGGCTTGAACGGCAAATGAATTGGAAAGGAAACCTGAACGGTGAAGCGGTACAGAGAGCAACAATGTCTCAGAAGAACGAAGTTGCCGTTTATGATCGGTGTGCAAGAACTGAAACAAATGTTTCAGGTACTGAGGAGTATGGTTTTCGTAAAGAATAGAGTGGAGGGTGGAAAGTACTCTTAAATGTCTTCGTTTCTGAATAGTTTAATATAATGTTATGTTTATAGTCTGTAAAAAACAGACGGACCACATGATTGTGAGTGATTCCTGTCGCCCACACCAGAATTGTCCGGGCGTCTCGGATACGTTGCCCGCTAACAACTAACCGATTATCCAAGCGAAACACTTCAGAAATTATTTATGGTTTGTTTTACAGGGTGGCACGAGAATTTATTCAGCCAAGCAGGTAAGAACCTTACCAACACTGGCTTTTAAAATAAAACGAAAGTTAAAAAAAACACGTCGGCCGAGATTGATATGATGACGAGACTGACACGTATTACTGGACTTAGTATGTGTAATAAATTTCAGTAGCATAATATAATAATAATACTAACGGAAATATTAATAATGTGATAATTGTTAGAAATAAAAGTCGTATTATTACTATTGGCATGTCCACATTTTATCGCATTAGTGGCAGTAATAAATATGACGAAAATCCATGCGTTCTTGACGTCTCAGTCGTCTCGTTAAAAGCCGTTCGACGGGCCACGCGCGTGTCACGTGGCCGACGACGGTGACATGTCAGTGTCACGCTGACAGCTGTCAAACCACGCCGCTCACTGGGGGGTCACTGAAAATAACGTAATATTTCTCATTTATGTCTTATTCATGATTTATGATGCGAGTCAAGAAAACGTGGTAATTAGCAGGTGGTAGGTGAATAATTTAATCGATATTATTGTCTTATATCGATATTCTATAATCGTGTTAGAATTATAGGAAAAAAAAAGTGTATAGTTCACAAACCAAATTAAAAGTTTTGAATAATTATCGTTGGCCTCCTCGAAGCTTCTTGGCTTATAGCCTCTTCAATAATCTGCACCGTCCAGCACTCTGTAGCCACCATAGTTGGACAAACAGGTCCCTGCAGTGCACGTGCCGCTAATAATAAATAAGCAATGTATATATTTATTGCAATATGTACACATAATATAATACAATATTAACTTATAAGTAGTAAGACTTTTCTAATTATGTCATACAAAAGACTTCAACGTGTAAACTTAACAGTAGTCGGACACGTGCCACCCTGGTTTCGTAAAACACTCATCGTGGCCGCCGCGGGTGGACTCGAGTCTCTCGCCCTCCAGCTCCCTCGTTACGGACATAACCTGTCAGTGTTGAGGGGCCGTCAATAATTAGAATGAATAAAAATCTTATATTCAAATCGAACGACTTAAAAAAGCCAGTATGTAAATTCAGCGTTCCTAACAATCGTTAAAAGAGAACCTAAAATAGTTGGGACGGTCGACAGCCGCGACAATCCCGTGCGGCTAGGGCCGTAATACACGGTTCGGATTCCTCAATTTATTAGATTCTTAATTAACTGACAACAATAGCGTGTTGCATAAAGACCGGAGATCGTATCGCCGCCGCACACCGATCCCTCCGAGTGCCGCGACATCCTATCGACGACCGCCCCGACGGTATCTACTCGGCCGGGCGGTGCGTCGCTATACTTTATACATTTAAGGTATTTGGGACACCACAACTTATGATGTATGATCGCTCGAGGTCGGACCGAAAAAAGGAATGGAGGAGTCTACCCAGTGTTTATGTTAAATATTACGAATAATTTGTGCGTTGTCAACGTTAAGTTCGTTGTTAGGTTCCGTCATCAAAGACATACATATATTTGTTTTACCACAGTCATATTCACAAAGGCAGATGCTGAGCGAGTACTTAAAAAGCTTCTAATGATAAACGCCCAACTGTGACTTGCTAATGTTGGATGTAAAAAGGTTGTGTAGACCGATAACCATCGGCCCATCCCACGGGGCATTCATTCACCGTCCACTCGGCCACTCGTCCGTCGATATCGCATCGCGCGCATACGATCTTGCATAACGCAGTCGGCTATGTAATTGTTTTATCCCACATTTGCATACATTACCGGTATGTGGTTTAGCTTTCAAATGTAATTATGTGTCGTTTTTATTTTATCGAGGTGCGCCCCTACCTGAGTGGGTGTGTTGTCTCACGTGACTCACGCGCTATGAGAGCTTTTCCACTATTTGATATTGCATCATTTTTAATCTCAATCAGAATCTGCTCGTACACTAATAATAAAACAGTATCGGGGCCGAATCTGTACGTGGAATATTTTTGAAAATGTTTAGCTGTCGACTTTGTTATTGATTATTGGTCGAAACATAATTTTTGAAAGTTTTCTATTTCTGACTGTCTTACCGTATCACGTGTGACGCCAACGCCACTAAACACATTTGGATAATTTACGGTTTAACAGCTTATATTATGAGTCATAATCTAGGACACTTTTTCTCTAGGGAAATACATCTGTTCTCACGGAATGAGAAATAAGTGCAGTAAATCAATTTTGAATACTCGGCGGCGGCTATTAAAATAAAAGAAAATACGTTAGTTCGAGATATAGATTCACATATTAATACTAAATGTAACAATAAGACGAAAACAACAAAAAAGGAGAATTAAAGAGAGAAATGTGCGCGCTGCGGCAGGAGCCTTCAACGGTACGACGGAGGCGGTTACTATTGTAAAATAAAATAAATTCTTACTAAAAATATTTAGCTAACGGTTCGAACCCGGGTCCAGTCGAAGAAGTACGCGTAGCTTTACTGAAGCGAAGTGAGAACACGACCAGATAATGCTGCCAGTTATCTGTTCCTCGTCACTGCGTGATATAACAATATTTTCAAAGATAACTGACTCTTTTAAGAAACATCCACCTTGAGGGCAGAAGTAATTGTTGCAATTGTGACGTCGACGAAACTAGTCTACTGAAGTTGTGAATGACACACCGGGGCTCGATTGCAGGTCCCGGATAGCGGATAGACTTCGTATATTGTTCACATATCGAACCTACACTAAACCTACACTAGTTGCTCAGTACGACATAAATGCATTCGAACGAGACGACAGGTCGATCGGTGTCGGATTACCGAACCGAGATAAAAACATGATCGGTTGCCGGTTGCCGGCGAGCCGCCGTCTAGCGAAAATATTGTAACCGCTTCGCATAAGCGAAGATTATATATATATATATATATATATATATATATATTAGAAGATAAAAATAGATAACTATATAGATAACCATAATTTACATTTGAGGTTCACTGGTGTTGGCGCGATGCGAATAAACAACAGTTTACTTCTGTGCCCCCGTGACATATAAATATAACGACGACGACAAAATTTCAAACTCTTCATACCTTTTCGGAGCGTGAAACCTCTCTCAGAAGGATTGAAACCGTCTTTGAAGGTGCTTTGATGTTTTTAATTAGTATTAATTTACTTTGCAACAATTCGCAAGCACAACGCGAAACTCGTGTTGCTGACGGTATGTGTATTGATGTATACTTTTATCATAATTGCATGTTTTCCTTCGTGGGAGGGAGGGAGGTTTCATGCATGTATAGAAGTATATAACATCATACATTGTGCTTGTGGATTATTGCAAAGTAAATTAATACCAATTTAATAATAATAAATTTCCGCAAAATGATACCTGATACTATCAGCTCTGATGTTTTGTTGAAACAAAATCTTCATATGAACTCATACTCGTATATCTGTGATGCAACATTTATCGTAAATATTTTACAATGATCTTTTCATCGTGTGATATTATATCGGTAGATGTGAGTTGGACTTTTTAATGTTGCAAGCGATTTTAATGTTTGTACGCTATTGCTCAACAGACACCAAACATGGGACGCTTCATCTCTCCGTCTGATTATTACGTTACATAGCGTACCGATCCTACACTAAATTCACATCCAAAATCATTTAGGCATTTGCAAGTATACTAGTATGACGTGCGCATCGTCATGTTTAGCTTCTATTGCCGTTTTCATAAATCGAGTTGATGCATTATAATTGACTGTCTACGTGTATGTCGAGAACGAGGAAGTCAATGAAATCTTGAAAGATTCCTAGTCTCGCGGTACCGCTTCAGATTGAGTGAAATCTTGTAGAGAGCTTTCGCCACACTTTACTCGGTATGCCACGTCGGTCGACCGCGTGCGTTACGAACATTTGTTACAGTTAGCGCAATTTAACCTCAATAAATAATTAATGAGTAACAAAACGAACAAGCGATCAGATAAAAGTAATTGAATATGATGAAAAATGCGACGTGTTGTGCGCGCTCGTCACTCTTTGTATGTCTGATTGTTTGAGTGATTGCTCGTGTCGTTCGCTGGGCGAGTGCAGCGTCTGTAGCGCCTGTAGTGTTGATTTATGGCGAGTAGCGGCCGGCG
>PDGT01000029.1:3989347-4020272 GCA_003671415.1 Megathymus violae | reverse complement strand
GGAGGGTGCCGTTGAGGTCACGACGTGATAAAACACTCTCCGATTGTAATAATAATCTGATTCTTAAACTCACTTGAAATTCATTTACTCTTGGATATAATGTAGGTTTTTTCTTCTCATTTTAAATTTGTAAATAGTTAAAATTGTTTGAATAGTGTTAATATAAATAAAAAACCCCCCCATACCGTTTTATTAAAGTTGAAATAGGAATAGAACATAGTCCACATAAATATATAACGCAAGTGGAACTGCTAAGAGCGACAGTGCGCAGGTTAACTGTTTTGATGACAATTGTTGCCGTCGAACCACGGTACGACGTACAGACATGCACCGAGCGAGGGCTCTATACGCGCTGGAACTTAATAGGTAGTCGTTTTGTAAAAGTAATCCTGCATTCGGACGCCTAGTAGAAGAATGCTAAGCGAGAGATCTGATCGACTACCTGCGCCGCGCTCCACGCTAGTTCCGCCTCTGTTACCTGCTGGGCAACGACGACAGTTGCACGGACAACGCAGTCGACCGGGTCACTACTTATGCTGAGTTTACGTTATCTTATACTCCACGCCATTTTATACGCCGTGAAAGAGCATTTTAAGAATCAATTTCGCATGTACAGTGACAGTCAGAATTGTACGCAGGGTATAATCTCAGAAGCACGATTTGATCATGAAGACGAAAGGCGAGCGCGTCATTTTCTCAATAGCATAATATGTCTAATTGATTTATATCAAATGTAACAAACGAAGGAAGTCGAGTTAGAAAGGAGGCTCGTATCGGTCGCACGGGGTTAATAACACAGGCATGTAGCTATGTAGAGCTGCCGAGTTGATGGAGATTATTGATAGCATGATTCTACAATATAATCGACTTAACACTAACTTGCCGCTCCAACTGTCATATTTCATAGTTGTTAATTGCAATTGAATTTTGCCTATTCAATTAAACCTGTACTTGAACGAATAGGCGCCGCTGCAACTCCAAAGGAGGTGTTTGTTCAGTAGAACGTATTCACGAGGTGAGAATATTTCAAACATACATCGTACAATTGTTGCTGTTAAAAAATAAAAAAGAGAAAATCTAAATTCATCAAATTAAGGTGATTGTTAATACCTACCGAACTCAAAGATTTGATCTTCCTACGTTTACATACAACACTACTTTCATATCCGGATTCGAAACTAGAGCACCGATAAGCGAAGCCTAATTTGAAAGCTGCTCACAGCGCTCTTGCTCACTTAGGTAAACCTTTTTCACATATTTAAAATAACATAATACTTCCATGATGTCTTAAAATAGAGAGTGGTATTGTCAGGTTATACGGGTCCGAAAAACGCCAAAGTTGTTTCGCACAGGCTGTATTGCACTTCAGCGTTAATAAACAGCCACAGTCGAGATCCGAAGCACCGGCGAGCGGCTCTGCCCGCTATTTATACCGATTTCCGGAACATTCTACTCCTTTCCCGTCAATATCCTCGGAAAGCAATGGAACAATACATGACGCAGGTGATACAGCAAACGTATATGCAATATTCGCCGTTTTGCGAAAGATATGAGGTTGAGAGACGGCCAATGTGCTCGAGATGATTCTTATCAGTATGTGGTTTTTATGGCCGCTATTGTTTTCCGTCGAACCTTCGTGAACAAAAGAGTAAATACTCTGGAAGCCCAACAGAGTGTCTTCGGCGGACCGTCGAGGGGCTGCAGTGGGACTGCCGACTGCTCGAAGAACTTTACGGGTTGCGGACTTAGTACCCTCTAAGAAATGAGATTTACTATATTTATGCAGGTTAAGAAGGTTTTCATTATAGCACCTTTCACATTAACAGTATTGGCAGTATTGTATGTGGAAATGTAAGTCTCATCCGCCGCGACGCTAGTCATTTAAATTGATCGTTAGATAGAACCACAGGTTTATCGGAAAACATGGATTGTAATCTTTAATGTCGCCGAGGACGATACTCTTTATACTTTAAAAGTTTTAAATTAATAAATAATAATATATATAATTCTGCTTCTATCATAAGCTATAAGCTCTACCGTAAGTGGGATTTTCTCAACGATCCTTTCATAGGGGAAGCTTAAGGAATATCGGCGGTACACAACTTCAGGACTCCAACAAGGCCGCAAGATATTTGCGTAACCGTCCCTGCGGGGCACGAGTCTCGCTACTAACGGTCGACTACCCAACTACCCACTGCGCCATTAACTCAAAAAATATGTACTCCGAATCTTTAACAGATATTACGTCCGTCCAATTACGACCCGAAAAAATTAATTTCTAAGCGTTTTCTCACGCTCGCGCACCGCTCTCACTTAACATGTTGGTAGGGATATCGATTATATTTATCGACATAATCGATAACTCACCGACGTTTTTTTATCGAATACAAACAACCGAATAATTATTATGTTACAAACGGTCATTGCGGCTCGTACGCCGCGCGACCAACCGTCGACGGTGGCTCACACTCATAGACGGACGGACAGACGGCTGCGTCATCAATTAACATGTGAGTGGTAATGTTTATAATGATCTCAGTCGCCGGCGATGCGCATTCCTTGGAAACGAGATGCAAATACGGCAAGCGACGGGAACCACGAGCGAGTGTTACACTTACAGCGTATCTCGGGTAACTTACCGCTTACAGAAATAACGTTGGGCGATGGTATTGCACGTCTGGCGCGTCCGGTAAGGATACAATTAATGCATGTTTCTGACGATTTTTTGGTATCGCTGAAAAGATGTTTCGTATCCACATTGCATACATAAAATAGACAACAAACCAACGGTAATTTAATGGTGCCTTGGTACATAGCCAGCGGGTTACCGGGTACTTCTCGACCGGCCGGAGTTACAGACGTTCACGGCCGGTGGCAGTAACATACCACCACTAGCCGCTTCCATAGCGATTCCATAATGACAATATTACAAATGAGTCCGATACATCAACTTATTGATTGGCCACTACATCTCGATACTCGGTCATTTAGTAAATAAATTGGCTATTATTCTCTAAATAAATTAAACAACATCTAGTAGTAACTTATTCTGATTTAGTTAATGTATTCAATAAAACGGACACCGATATCGACAAGTTTCTAAACGTACATGTTGAAACATGTCCAGTTTAAAAGCATTAGTCATGATGTGAACTAGAGACAAAAACATTTTAATGTCTATAGTTGACAAACGAGCAGACGGGCCGTCCCAGTCCGAAGCCATCCGAGGCGTCGCCGACGCGTTATCGGCCAAGCGGAAAACTAGTAACATGCCTTTCGAGCATATGACGATCCCATAGCCCAGTTGGTAGTGACTCTGCCTGCCGAGCGAGGGTTCGATTCCCGGCCGGGGCAGTCATTTATATGACAGATTAATGTTTTTTCTCGGGTCATGGGTGTTTTTAATGTAATATTTATGTATGTCCATGCCACCCGCAACACAGGGAACCCTAGTGCGGGGGTGTGAGTGTGTAAACGTTTATTTATTTATTTATATTATGGTATAAACTAGGACTGTTCAGTTCAGTACACAACATCGTGGTATTGTGCGTCATCATCACTTTGAAAACTTACAAATTGGTATCCGTTAAAATATAGTTTACGGTAAGATAACAATCTGTATCCAATTGTCATTGGTATTTTTGGTGCTGCAAATATTCAAGGATAAACATTTGTTTATTAGAAGTTACGCAAAACAATCATAACTTCCGCAGAATATTGATAATCAGTGGTGCAGAAGTTCACTCGTTGTATTTAACACCTGAAGACCAAATTTTGCCAATCTTCATTAAGAGCAAAACAATCACGTTTACGAAGAAGCTCGGCGATCTCCGACTGAGACACGACGCTCTTTAAACAGAAGCAAAAAACCCTCAGCAAATATTCGGCAGCGACATTCCCACGATCTCGTACGTCGGAGGATATTAATCCTAATTAATAGAACCGCCAGTGACACACGCACGCACACACATACACACCAACACACCAACACACCAACACATGCACGACGTTGTTCCTGCTCACAAAGCGAGTCTCGTGAGGAGAGAGCGACCTGTGTATCGAATCGGTCCTTTTGCATGTTACGATATAACAGTGAGTAATTTACACCTTACACTCTGTACACGGTTTGAATAGAACTTGATTGGTTGTATAATTACGAAAATCGGAATTGTATTAAAACCTATGTGACGAGATTGTAATACAATGAATTATTGCAACCGAATAATTTGTTATCAATCAATAAATACAAAAAATTCAAAGTTCGTTTTGGTTTGCCTTATCTTTACGTTCCATTCGAAGTGAACGACGACGAGCCTGTATGTATGTATGTACTATGTATGTATGTATGTATGCCGCCACTCAAATTAAACACATTAGAACGAACTCGTTCTGCTGCACGCAACGAGATCGATCCGATGGTATCTTGCGGTCGAGATACATTAGTCAAAATATTTATAAGCTAATGGATGACTGATAGTGATTAGATTCATCGCGGTTCTTGCAGCGAGGTGTACGTAAAGTATTACATTTGCGCTTGTTTGTTCGTGAAGGTAGGTCAGCTTTACGATTCATTTTGAGTTCTTAACTGAAGTGAAAATTTTATTTAGATTATGGTCACGGATGAATTCTAAAATTGGAAATTCTATGAAATCTGTACGGTTTAGTATCATCACATAATATCACGGAATATATTACAGAATCGTGTACGAAGTTAAATATTAAATCGGTATAGTCAAATAGAAGCGTCTCCCTAGAGTCGTGTGCAGCGGGCGCGTCGATCTGTGTTCTGGTTCATATTACATAAACATTGTAGCTAGTTCTCACTTCGCTTCAGGAAAAATAATATTTCCTATCGAGTAGCAAACAACACGAGATGTCGGAACGGCAGTGGAATTAAAGATAAAGAACGAGCTTTTATATCGACTCTACCAATTCGAAGTCCATGGCGCTTCATAATAGATATTGTTAAACGCTTCTCGCGACAAGTAGTTGTTCGGGAGCGAGATGCTCATTTTATGGGACCTTTTTACGGGCCGGGTTTACCCATTTTGTACATTTCCTGATCGGCTTTTACCATCCATAGCAGTAGGAGCAATAAAAATGTTTTTTCTTGAACATTAAATAGAGCCGAGTCGTGAGTTAGCCGAGTATAAATATATGTTATTATTATTATTATTAAGCTAACGTATATTCTTAACGATGAGAAAGTTTTGTGGCGGTGGCGGTGGTATTGATGACGGTGGCCAGGAATCGGATGGTGCACATTGAGATAAGATTTAATGGAAGAACTGAAATGAAATAATATTTTTGAAATAAAATAATATTTTTATTCGAAGTTGGTTTTTACAAACACTTTTGAACGTCAAACTACGCCATCGCTTCAACAAATCCCTACTGTGAGTGGTCTCGAAAGAAGAAGCGGCAAGTAACTCCCAAGGAGTTTTTTTTTTCCTACTCACAGTTACAGAACGCACTTAAACTGGCTTAATATTAAACTCATCTCCAAACAGTTTTATCCTGAAAGTAATCATCAAGTATGTAATAACCTTTCCGCATAAGAACGTCTTTGACGTGAGCTTTAAATTTACAATATGGCATTTCTGTCAATTTTAATGGAATTTTATTATAAATATTTATAAGTGGCAACACATGTCGTAAATCAATATTGATAACGATTATATTTTAAAAGTAATTGTAAAATATTGAGCACGTTGACATATTAGTGTTGTCTACTATTGTTTTTATAAAAGTTTATAAAAAATTTAGTTCCTATATAAGTTGGGTCGCGCCACCGCCACCGTCGTGAACCTGACAGACTGCGTCTGCCATCACTTCACCATCATTCACAGCCATCAACCTTGAGTCGTCTCTGCATCATTACATCTCCACCGAGAGTTTAGAATTCAAATATTTTAAATAATAATATGAATACTTAACACTTACCGATAGTGTATTTTCCACTAGGGGAAAACGTGTTTAAGGGAAAAAAGTTGTATTAAAGTCAAATTAACTTGATTAAATTCATTAACGATCATTATAATCCGTTTTCGTTCCCATTGGCGCACCGGCCAACTTGCGTAAGGTACCGACTTAATAATTTCACTGAAAACTTTCAATCGTGTAAGTTCCCTGGTGACACAGTCGCATGATGAATGAGGAAGAACCGTTTGATGAATAAAGCACCATTGACGTGGTGCGATCAAAACTGATGATGTCTCTCAGTCGAACAACCGCGCGCGGGCCGCACGTGGTACGCAGCACGCAGCACGCTGCTGTAGCGGCGGCTCGGACCTTGTATCGTCAACTTAATTTAGTTATCCTGTGACTTAGAAAATTCTCATGTAGCTAGGATAACATATCTCGATAGCGTTTTAGTGAAAACCAACATGAAATTATATTTTTTAAAAGACGCCTTGGTATTGATTGATTACACAATCTTCAGTTATAATGATGAATGAGATAAATCGAGTTCAAAATTCTTTATGCATTTAAAATGCACAGTGTGTTCAACAAACTAAAGTAAATAATTGGACTCTTGGTCATCGTGGTCCCAAGCGGGTCCTCTGCAGGCTCTCTGCTGCGGACGAAACACGTCGGGAACGTTCGTTATTAACCTATGTATCACAAATTATTACGCAACAGAAGGGTCTCTGACAAATTAGATATGACTGGACATGAAGGGTGATGGATGAGAAGACCCTTGGAAGTTAGTCAGTCTACTTCCAGCGATCAATCTTCGCGAAAGTCATCGATACTTCAGTCAATTAATTACGATCGCATATAACATGATTATTTACCTATTGATCGTATTCAAAACAAAGTAACCGGCGCCGGCGGGGGAATAGAGCAGGGCGGCGTGGGGCGCGAGTACGGTCGGTTACTACGATTAATCGATTGTCGCGCGTCGCACGCAACTCGGCCGTCGCGATAAATCCTTATTACGTGACGCCGTGGCTCTCAGCAGGCGCCGTTTATCAACCTGCTTCGGTCACCCTGACACACCTTCACACGACCGTTGTCGCTGTGCTTCGTGAACGGGTTAAAAATAATGAGCCGCATTCGAACGGATTGAAATCCATAAAACTGGTGTTGCGGAACCTTGTCGTTTGGTGTTCGATGCTTCATGGTAGGTTATTTTCTAGTACTGTCATTTTAAATTTATTATTTCCGTTAAAAATATCAATTTTATATATTTAATAAATTCTAACTTACCCAAACAGAACGATTTAAAAGAAACAAGACATCAATAACAATTTATTCTACTGTTGTAGAGTGTTTATCGAGCGAAAACAATTTGTGACCCGTGCTAACTGAAGTGATATTTTAGAATATCGAGGTTATCGAAACCCTTCTCTCCCGCGCTTGACCCGCTTTTGACACAATTTAGTTATTAAATTTAAAAAGTTGTGATGTCAAACAAATTAGCGGTAACGTATGACGGCGATTCCTCATGGGATTACGTGCCGGCCGCGACCCCGGGCCGGCGGCCGGTTATGAGGGCGATTACGACAAATATTCGGTCTTAATAAATCTCGCACCACGAGCGAGGGCGATCACGAGATTGCTTTTATGATATTTACATACATTAAGTGTACACGAAAAATGTGTTCTTAATTGATGGCGTTAGTTTGGTTGTTCGTCGATACAGAAGCAGAAAACAGGCTTGCAGTTCATTTGCTGTTAAGAAGAACATTGAATAAAAACTCTTATATTTAGTCCAGGAGTGTCGCTATTGTTGAGGAGCCAATTTTTGTAATTCTCACCAGTATCAATCGCAACTTTGGTTCAAATCGTCCACACGTCGGTTATTGTTGCATTAACAGATGTATCCATTCTATGTAATGTCTCAAACGAACGAGGCAGTCAAATGTATGACATATTATTTGCGAAATCTATTTGTAAAAGGTATTACTTTTTTAAACAGAATAATTTATATCATCACAATCTGTTACACTTTATTTTGATATTAATTTCTAATTCCTTGGCATGTTATTATTAAGAGTGTCGCGCAAAACACGTCGCTGGTCGCCGGTCTCCCGGCGCGCCTTGCACGCGCTGTGCATGTGTGCATGACGAATACATACATTTGGAACAACATCAATTAAACAAAAACGAAGCCGGCGGTCGTTCTCGTCGCGATATTATGCCATTTGCCCAAACGACGCCCGACGAGACCAGACCGGCTTCGTGACACGGTAACAGGTTCTTGTTACAGTTCAATATTTTATTTTTAATTACTCCAACAACATATTTCATTCTTCTTGCCGTTTCCATTACGGAGCCTGTACGTTAGTCACCTCCATTTTGGTTGTTTTGTTCGGGTTATTCTTGTGTTATTGTACATCAAATCGACTTGTTTCAATCGATGCGACGCCACCGTTGCTGACACAGGAGACACATTGTCAGAATTTTTCCTTAAAGGACATGTCGTTCAATTTTAACTAATGCAGTATTGCGACCATACATACATAGTTGCGCCTCAGACTGTTTATTTTCCTTGTATGTTATATTTAAGACTTGATAACTATAATACTTGAAAATAGTATGTCGTGTTGAACAAAAAATTTTTAATTTATTTCATACACGGTGAATAATTGGACAAGCTCGGCCCTTACCATTTACCATTATCACACTAAATGCACTGATTCAATTATGAACTTCCTCGTTATCTATATTTCCACTGCACGGCTAACCGTAATAGCTGTAAACGTTAGTAAGGGCAGTTTGCAGTGAACTCGAAGGCCCCTTTTACCATTCCGTTACCGCGAAAGTTTCAGATTTAATCAGCTCTCCCATGTTGTACACCGCAGCCGCTCACACGCCGCGACGTGCGACGCGCGACGCACGACGTACGCACGACTAACGGCGACCCGTACGACCCGACACCGATTAATTTGCGTGCGACGCGACAGAGCCGTCCACAAACAGTCGCGTATCGCGGACCGCGAATCGCGCGACCTTTCCTCCGATCAGTTCTACGGTCTCCGTTCCATTTTGTAGGAAGCTTGAATATAGAAGTGATCTTCCTGTTTAATCTGGTACTAACTACAACACTTCACTGGAGGTATAAATATCGCGCATTTACTTAATAAAAGTAGCTCCAGAAAGATAAATTACGATTGCATGAATGAATGTATTGATAAATAATATTCAAACTAAGTTTTTAAAAGTCAAACTCCGCCATCGCTTAACCAAATTTATAATCAAATACAAATTCAAATAGAAAGCCAGAAATATAAAATATTACTATTATACAAGTACTAGGTATACCTGTATAGACATCAATATTCGGAGTCACTTGCATGGATTGTGGTCAGGATCACCACAGCCAGACTACGTACAATATATGGACATATCGTGTGTGCTCGTATCGTAGTAAAATGTGTACAATAAATAAACGTCAACACACTCACACCCCCGCACTAGGTTTCCTTGTGTTGCGGGTGACATGGACATACACGAATATGACACGAACACCCATGAGCCGAGAACAAACATTTATCTATCACATAAATGTCTGTCCCGACCGGGAATCGAACCCGGGACCACTCGCTCGGCAGGCAGGGTCACTACCAACTGGACTATGGGGTCGTCAAATCCAAGATAAGTTTAAATATCCTTTACATACATACATATTTCTGTACTGTACTGTAGTGTGATAGGTGCAGTTTTTCTCAATCCTTTCATGTTAACTGGGGCGAAATGATAATACCATCAAATACTTTTTTAATATGACACCAACTAAAATAACATGTATCTGCTTCTGTTTCTCATTATAAATTCAGCTCAATTATTTTCAGAACTCAAAGGTGTACTATCAAGCAATCTACATAAACCTTCTACGATCTCTTTAATTTATGTAACATTTTTGTCATTTAAGATTTTAATATTCCACATGCTTGCCGATGTCGCTCAGCCCAACTCGTGATGTCTTGATCGCCTTGTGAGGAGCGCGCGGCCGTCCCGCCGTGATCTCCGCGCGATAGTCCAACTACTGCAATAAATCTCCGTTTACCTTTCCCAGCTGCGATCGTTACTTTAGCAGTATAAGGCTCGGGCCAGCGTTGTCACACATCAAAACAATTGGCGCTTATATCTCTAATGGCAACAAACTATCGTGGAAGTAATCAATGGACGCCTTTGTGAGAGCGGACACGATCGTGTCTGCAGTTCCGCCTTTCATCGAAGTACTGTTTACCTCGAACTACCTCGTACGTGCTTGTTTAATAGATATCTTACATTTCTACATTTACATTACCTATTCTCACTATTACTTGAGCAGGTGGTTTTCTTCTTATTCGTATTATGTTAAAAATTAAGGCTAACAACCCCAAGGCTCAAGTGGTATCTAAATAAGGGAATCGTCAAACAAGGTCGTAGTAATGTAATAGTAAGAAAAATTTCATAAGCACTTTCGTGTTCTGGTCGGCAAAGGAATCCAATAGTCAGTTTCTTTATTATTAAAAACCAAGCATTAAACCAATAAATGACCGGAATTCGTGTTCGATTTGATCAATCACTAAATTTTCCAGCTCAATGTACTTGAAAAGTTAGTGCTACATGTATTGGCTGCTGATTTTGATTATCACAAATCACTTAATGCTTTTAGGTTTTAGGATGTGAAAATAATACTTAAATCATAGTTGAGCATACATAATTACTACTTCTGAGATAAGAATTAAAGCATCTCGTCTATAAGAGGAGGGAAGAACTATCGGGGATATCGTATTGACGACATTGCGAAAGCGCATGATAAAATAATAGCGAAGAAATTTGTAATACAATAAGATGTGATCGTAGTGGAAAGGGATATCCAAGACTGGACTATAAAGATGAATTGACTTGAAATCGATTAATTGTAAAGATAAACATAATGAAATGAGAGTGAGAGACGAGAGCGGATGACAACCGGAGAAAAGAAAAAAATAAGTTATGTCGAAGTAGAAGTAGAAACTATAACCAGTTTCCGTCTACCGTGTTGGGAAATTGGTTAGAATTTATTTACGTATTTAAATTATTGTTAATATAATGTAACCTGATTTAAAGGAGGCAATATAATGTAACGAATTTCTTATCGATGTATAATTCACCGAATCAATCATAAGGCAACTTCCATCATAACGGTTGAGCAACGTGTCTGTCGGGACGGGAAGGCAGCACCGTTTCATTATTTGTAAGCGTAACGAGCGGATCGTAATTAAATGAAATTATACGGCGCTGGCTCTATCATTAGCAATTAGATAATTAATCGTTTACAATGCGCCCGCGCATGCTCGTGGAAATAATTGTGGTCGGCTATCGCGCCGCCGCCGCGCAGCGCTCGGATACAATGACCCAACCAGTGTTCACGACGCCCAAATTGTCGTAGAACATTATTAATATCAGCGCACCATGACCGGCACCTATTTATATTTTGGAAGGTGAAACCAAACAATATCCCGGCCAACCAAACAATAACCTACACTGAACATGTGCAAAATAAAGTTTGTTAGAATCAAGGCCTAATCGATATTCACGGAGAATTTCTTCGAAGGCATCGCTGGTATGCATCATTACAGGTGCATCCAATTCGCGTTCGAATGACACGAGTCTTTCATACTCTTAAAGAGCTGTTGAAAAGTTTTAGCTTCTGAAATTTTGTATGCTTGCATGTCAATGGTTTGTTTTAGAACTTAAACTATGTCACCCCTTTCATAGCTGATGAGGGCAACTTACTAGTTCTAACTTTATATTATGGTTGAACGGGCATTCGATTGGAGTCGTCTGGAGTTCTTGTGGCTAATTTCTAACTAGACTGTCGCGTGTCTATCCGTATATTTAGATAACTCATTGAATCATCGTCACAAATAAACTTATCGATGAAAATCATCAATGAAGACCGAATCAATAAATTTTATCAAAAAATATTAAAGAGTACGAGACGTTAATAAACGGAGTGCGGCGCGGTCATTGCTGAACTGTATCACGCCATGTACGGCACATATCTCTGATTTGCTGTCATTTGTAGCGGTCGCTTTGGTCGAGTCTCTGCGACAACATTTTACTGGATAATTAAGTTGATCCGGCAGCAAATCTACGAAATTCTATGTAGAGCCCGAACGTGTATATAATCAAATGTTTTTGAGTAAGCTTGCTGTGGGTTCAACAGTTCATCCTTCTGATATTTGATATTAATAATTGATAAGCTTGATTTCAAGTCAGTTATTCAGCTATTAATCTATTAGATGGTGTCTCAACAGCATACCTGTCCCATTCTGTCTGAACGCCAGTGACATGGTACATGAGATGGATCCCACTCTTAAGGTATAGTAACACGTCTGTGATAAAGAAAACAATGGGTATATTTATGTTTTCGAACACTCGTCGTCAACTCGGCCGAATGCTACACCAATACCATAGAAAGCCACGCCGTGAGTTTTTACAATGAAACCGGTAGTTGCGTCACAAACGTGCACATGAAGTATGTTATAATTACGAAAGATCGTACGACGGGCCAACTGGGAGGAGCGGCGCGGGCGGTAGGGGCAGTAATCGTGTAATTATATAGTTCCACGGACGCGATTCGAACGCAATTGGCAGTGATATTTATTGCGGGTTTTTTTTCTAGACCGGGTCGATTTATCTCGAGTCGTGTTTCGTGACCGCTACGTTACCTCAATTAGACTAATGAATTGGATTATCGGCCCCGGTTCGCTGCGCATCCATTAACGATCGATTCGATTAATATCCGCCGCACCGGCAGGGCGCGCGTCGTCCGCCCGTCCGCGCTCGTAGCTGTAACGGTTTGCACGTGTGAACCCGCGGACCGGCAATTACTGAAGGTAGCATCGATCATTCCATAAGAAAGTGTATCGGCATCAATCAGCGAATCGCAATTTATACAAAAATAGAGCATCGTGAATAACAAGATCAACGAGAAAGTTGAGAGAAATTATAATTGGTTTAACGATTAACGATTCGCTTCGATTGAGTTAAAATTTTATTTAATTTAATACTTCTTCAGGTTCCGGTTAAATTTGCTTCATTCGATGTAAAAGTAGCTACATGTATGAATGCTTCAGGACTAGAGCGTCCGATAAACAGCTGCCATGATGAGAGCGGTGATGTCCGTGATTGTGACTTCTATTACATTTAAATGAAATAATTCATATCGTATAGATTTTGTCATAACTTGTTAATATCTATTAGATTAGATATTGAATATATGTTTAATAACAATTTAATCTTGAGATATTTTAATACATGTAGGTACAGTATTCAGCAATTACCAAAGTATGCGAATGTTGGATCCGTGTCCGTGAATGTTGGATTTCGTCATGAAATGACGTGTGCTGTAAATTATTATTCTCTACAACTATAACACATATGACATTAATACACATAACTACATTAAATTTAATATTAGCTAACATACATGTACAGTATTTTTATTAAATATTTAAACTAAATTCAGATTCAAAATCGTTGAATCGTATAGGTATTCTGTAAATAAACTTATGCACCTCATTTTTTGCTTCTAATACCGTTTCGAAAAAGTATTTTAACATTGAGAAGAAGAAACGACGAAAGAAACTCCTCAGCCTTTTAAACAACACATGGTAATTACAAAAGTTTAAACCTATGTGGAACCGGATTCGACACTATTATTTCCAGGCGTCCTTGTCATTAATATAATGACATCTACAAGTCGACGCAAACGAGTGCATGCCGTAATATTTGTGACAAACAAATAAATCGGGTGGAGCCGAATTAGTCCGATGCAGCAGCGGCAGCAGTTAATTTCCTTCGATCACATCTTCGATCAAAAAACTGTGGTCGATGCACCTTAACACGCTTACGTCGGAAGAATGCACTCACTGCAATGGAGGCGTGGTTCCAAACGAAGTAACTTCAAATAAAAAGTGTCCAGTGAGCGCGGATACCGAGCGACTTCATTTTAATACGAAACAATTAAGACATTAGGCTAATTGAGCGCATTCAGAGGCTTGGGCTTCCAAAGTGCAATGGGAACGAACTCGAAAAACTTAATTAAATAGCCTCTGAGAAAAGCGCCGCTTTAAGGAACTTAATAGGCTTCTTCTGTCCGTCTGATAAGTGTTGTGATGTATATAATTTATATGTCCGAGATGGTCATTAGTATTGACGTGAAACAAATACAGCACGATATCCGAGTGATAGCAGCACCGCCGCGATGACGTCGATACTCGGTTAACATCGTGCTACAACAGAGCCTAGCTAGTGGAGTGACGCCGGATGGAGCCACAGTTTACATTCTGCGGTCGAAGAGATCGATTCCTCCGCACTGGGAACTGTTACTGGTTTTGTTTGCCTGGTGTAAAGTGTTTGTTAACAATTAATTAAAAGTGTTAAACGATTATACGCTCACGCTATGTTCGACAATGCTGCTGAAACTGCTGGCCGTTCCCGACGTATATATAAACTGTACCGCAAAGAAAAAGGGTCGTAAATAAAAAGTATTCAATATCTTTAAAAGTACCTGACCTAGCTTTATAAAATAACGAATAAATTAAAGAACAATGAATGCCACATAAAATAATATATAAAGCCTTTTTATTTATTTTTGATAATTATATAAAAAACTGAAAATTTTATTTATGGTAATTTTAGAATTTAGAACAAAAAGTTCAAATCAATTGTTCCGCGTTTTAGTTTTGCAATAAAAAAAGTTATAAATATGGTGTCTCTGCCTTATAAATTTTATTATTCTGAAGTCATCATGTCGTTAACCCCTGACGAATGTACCAGGACCCTGACAATGCTTGAAGATGGGCACAGTCAGCGAAATAAAGCGAGAACTGTTGGTGTGACTCTTTTTACAGTTTAGCGAGTACTCCAGCATTTCCATGAAACTAGATCCAATCTTCGAAGATCAGGAACAGGCCGAACAAGGTGCACGACGGCGCGAGAGAGTCGCTATATGGTGTCAACAATTTATAGAAATCGCTTTCTTACGGCTGTTGAAGTAAAGAATCATCATTTACTAGCTGGAGGAAACAATCTGTGTACGGATGCAGTGAGGCGGTGTCTGGCTGAAGCAAATTTAAAGCCATTAAGACCTGCAAATGGCCCAAAACTAGAAAGACACCAAATAAACTCAAACTTGAGTAATGGTAGAAAACACGAGAATTGGACTCTGAATGATCGGTCAAGAATTATGTTTTCAGACGAGTCTAGATTCTGTTTATACAAGCACGACGGGAGGAAAAGAGTGTACAGAAGACCGGAAGAGCGTTATAAACAAGCCTTTATAGAAGAAAAAGTACCATACGGCGAAGGCTCTGTTCACGTGTGGGCTAAGATTTCTTCCGAAAGCCGCGCTGAGCTACTGGTGATAGAAAATGGAATTTAACTGCAGAAAGATATGTCACTGATATTATGAATGACTAAGTTGGTTAATTTTTAGTGGACATGGGCGAGAATGCCCTTTCTATACAAGAAAATGCTCGCCCGCATACAGCTCAGATAGTGTTTGCCTATTTTCAAGAAGTCGGTATATCACACATGGAGCGGCCAACACGCAACCCCGACTTAAAACCCATTGAGCATGCATGGGACGAACTGGTGAAATGAAAGAAGCTCTAATAGAGAAATGGCAGAATATTCCGCAGCGTCGCCTCAAAAACCTAGTAGGAAGTATGCCATATCGCATAACAGCAGTATGCTCGCGGAGGCAACAGAAAGTACTAAAATGCGTGAAAACCGCACATTTGTAACCGATCTACATTTACGAAAATACTAGAAAAACTACGCATTTTTATTCATTTTACATTTATTAAAAATAAAAAGCTTGAATTCATTTTTTTTTCATTTCACCACATTAAAATATTCTTTAATTTAGTCTATATTTCATAAAGCTAGGTCGGGTACTTTTGAAAATATTGAAGATTTTCTAGTCGACCGTTGTTGTTTGCGGCGGTTGTTTGTATGGTATCGTCGGTACGTCGTCGATATGCAAAAGCGATTAATATAAATGACACAATATATTTATTCGCCGAGATGCGAGTGCGAAAGAACTGTCCGAACATACATCAACGAAGACACGAGATGTACCTAGTTGTATACCAATTTGATATTTATAAGAAAGAATGTGAACAAACATTCTTCGCATGTTATTGACACACGTTCGCGATGCGATGGTGGTAATAAAATTGTGAACTTTGTATGTTTACTGATACATACATACTACAAACTTTACTTTAAAACATTACTTTCATTACGAAAAAAGATTTACTCACTATGAACTCAATAATAGTTAATACATTTTTCTGTAACTAATGATATCTGAGGAGTCGTACTTTCGAACGTTTATCTAATGAAATTTGTAATCAGAACTGTCAATAAGTAAAAAACGTATTTATAAAGAGGCGAAGCGGCGAGCTATCGATCAGTTGAGTGATGTTAATTAAAGATAGCGGATATCTCGGTGTGGGACGGCGCTGGCTGCGGTCGTGGGGTAGCGTGGCGTGGCGAGACGCACGCCGCCCGGCGACCGTGTGAGATATGTACTACCAGATAACATCCAACCCCGTTCTGTGGCTTTGGTACTTTGAAAAACTTCAAAGACGACTGTCACCGTGTGATGCGGTACAGCCATCGATCAGAGGTCTATTACTAATTAGTACAGAAAAATATTTTGTATTCAAACTCAAATTCAAAATGTTTGATCGTTTAGGTATTTTCATACATAAATTTATACACATTTTTACTTCTACTACCGTTAGTAAAAAGTGTTTTAACATTGAGAAGATAGAACGACGAAAGGAAAATTTTAACACATCCTTTAAATCGACATAATTATGACAATTACAAAATATGTTTTAACCTGAGCGGAATCGGTTGCGGCACTATTATTTTCAAAACTATTTGTCATTTATATCATTAAGGGACAGCATATTTTTTTTAATAATTTAATAGTTGTCACGCAAATTTATTAATATTAAAAGTATCACGTGCTTCATATAATTTGTGCCGCGGGCACCACCTACACGGTGACGCGGTAATAACTACTGGCAATACGCATAATACCTATTAACATATTCACGGTTTTGGCTAAACAACATTTTTGTTTCGAATACAGACAGAATTAGCAGGTTTAACAAATAACATTAATATTTGAGTGGTCCGGTGGTCGGATGTCACTGATCGTCACGCAACTTGGCGTGTAACGTAATGTGCCCGGGTGTCAGTGTTCTGAATGAACTGAATACGTTCTGCTCCAGTACTAGATTTACGAAACCCTGCTTCTACAAACACCGAAACAAGTCAAACTGCCGTTGCCCACAAAATTACGTGAAATGATATGCTCCATATCGCGTCACGTGTGACTAAGATCAAGGAGAAAAGAAAACAACCTGTGTCAGAATCAAGATATCTCTGGGCTGGCTCTCCAACCGGGGTAGGCTTAAAAGTCCAATTAAGTTTTACGAAAACACAAGTTTTACGCGTTGACCACTAAAAATCCTTATAATCGTGGCCCCATAGTTCCCTAATGTTTCTCTTATTCTCTCTTTAAAGCACAAGTCCCGTCGCACGTTGAGTACTCCTCATACTTTTGGGACGGAGCCCCAAATAACCAAGAGGATCCATTCGATCGATTCCAACGGTGGGCTGATCGTCTCGCCGGCGATCACAGCTCACAAATGGTCTACAATCACTCGAGTTGCAAAGATGTGGGCTCTCTGTGCAATTTCTACAGGCTGTGTAACGAGGGATTGTCCTAGAAAACTATTCGGTCAAATACCTGCAGTTTATTTCCGTCACCGCACAACACGGTGTAAAACCAGAGACCATCAAAACCCGACATACACCTGGAAATAACGACACTTCCCGCCTCGTAGAACAATGTGTTTGCAGGTATTAAAAACATGCCATTATGAATAACAGTGAATAATCGGAATGGACAATGCTTTTCGAACCACTAAGCACTCGTGGCCGCCTAACACAGTTCCGATTGTTTTCAAAGTAATATAACTAATCAATTGCGATCGGTTATGAGACCTCGTTTGGTTTTGTCTGTCGGCTGTACGCGACCGTCTGTATTAACATAATTGCTAAATTGCTTGAAGTCAAACGAAATAAATAAAAAACAAACGTAACTGGTCCGTCTCGTATCGCGGTGTATTATGTAAGTCGAAGTGTACCACCACGTTCTAACCGTGATAAATTATGCAGTGTCAAAATGTGTCATAAGATTTTATTATTAATTAAAGCAACACCTTGTTTTATTTATTCAGCAGAAAGTTTGTTTCTATTATAGTTCATACAAATCGGTTACGAAGCGAAAACAAAGAGTTGTAGTAAAATGGCCGAGCTGTATGTACGTCATACACGAACTATTTCTCGGTTCCATATTTCAGTATGGGGTCAGCGTTCCCCAACACAAGGAAAGCCTCAACTATTGTTCAGCAGAGTGTACAGCGAGCATAGGACTTTGATCGACCGATGGATGGAGTCCCTCACACCCCAACAAATTAAAATTATCGTTTGCAAAATTAGTTCAACTTTAACGCTGGCTAGGAAAACTTTCATTCGGATAGTCTAGCCGTAGAACGGCTGAGTTGTGATGAAGAAAACAGAAGACACTCAGCTGCGTACAGGGTGCGTCAATGGCGAAAACGAATTAAAAGGTGCGCTGCGCCCGGTGCACAGCGACATGCGGTGTGTTGAGGCGCGTTTATTAAGTCGCAGCGCCGAGTGAGTCAGGAAGTCGGAGCGGTTATTTTGCATCGGTCGGGGATTGACGTCGAATGCGCAACACGCTGGCAGCTCACTGCCGATGTGTAAATCCTTAAATCACGGTCGACGCGGGGACGGGACGATATACGACTACGGTGCGGTCACTGCGACGTTTTCTACTTCCTCACCGATCTATTTGTGACGGGTGGGTCTCATCGCCATCGCCATTCTCTCGAATTGTCGCTCGCCAGTACACTTACATGCAATTATTTGAAAAGAATAAATGAGTAAGAGCTCGGTACGAGCATTAAACAATAGCTTATGACTTTAATATTTTATTTATTTTAGATATAGACATAAACTATAGTCGCTCTAATCAATACAACTGTTTACAAGTTAAACGAGAACGTCCTGCTGTATTGAATGTCAAGAGAAAATTGTATTATATTGGATATGCAACACCCACTATGTACTAGATAAAACATAGACTAGATTAGAATTTAGAAAATTTTCAATAATTTAATGATTTGAAAATAATTACTCCTGTCGAACTATAAATTTCGAGCTAAGCAAGCTTCTATCTTACGGTGACTCCTCCGGCCTTATCGACTGAGTAAAAGATTTTTGAGCGACCGGTTTCTCCGAGTTGTCGTCGATTATTGTTGATCGTTCCTCAAGGGTCTGTTCTCTCCGCCACTCTGTTCCTGCTACATATCAATGATCTACTCAAGCCTGCTGGGTATGCAGATGAAAATACAATAGTAAAGAGATACCTGCCAAGTGCTCGGACCAGTAGGGACGAAATACAGTCCGAAAGAGAGGCCATGGTATAGAACGTATGAATCTCACACGTTGGGCAATGTCTTCAATTGTTGGAAGTTGAAGATTCTTCGAAACTCAACTTTGGTCGGTTCATCGAGTCCAAAGCTAAAGCGGCTGCAAGGAAACTACCCCAAGTTTCCTTACGAAAGTGCGGTGGTACTTCACGCTGAATCAGCCTTTAAACCTGTATAAAGCTCAGGTTCGACTATGTTCGTGAAATACTGTTGGGCGAGTGACCTATCAGCCTTGGACACGGTGGATGGACGTGCAAAGGGGCTCATTGGTGATACGGATTTGGTCGAAATAAATCTGCCTTCAAGTCAGGCGCGGGGTTGCCAGCCTCTGGGTCCGCAATAAGGTTCATTTTGGAGAGTGTGCGTAGGAATTGTTCCAAATAAATTCCCCTTCGCCGTTCTTCCAGCAAAAAACTTAACATACAACGAGTATACATCCTTATGTTCCGGTATTTATCATTGGCTAAGAACAAATTCCAAGTCGTTTGCATTTTGTTATAATTTATTTATATATCTATTTCTTCTGAACCATAAAAAATAATGGTACAAAGGCAGACTTAATGCTATAAGCATTCTCTGCCAGTCAACTGAAGGCAAAATTCAGAAGCGACGAATATTATACATCCGTTTACTAAGTATATCCATATTTAATTAATTTAGTTATATTAATTAGCTATAATATATGGCGGGTCGACAAGTCAGAACTGTGCGAAAAGATAACGCGGAGTGCTTTTTAATTAATTCAATATTGCTACTTTATTTCGTAACTTTCTCGGTTATACTTTTATCAGAAACTCAAGACGAATATGTCAATACGCCAGGTACGCCGCCATTATAAATTATTTTTGTTATATATAAATAAAAGTAGATAAATACAAAATGGAAAACACAGGCATACATTAGTAGCACACGTCACACATATTGTGTGTATTTACTTAGCATAATCAACATGAAACAGTAGCGTACTGATACACCGAACTAGGACTGGCTTTGACGCTAGCCTGGGACAGGCCGCATCACGTGCCAGACGACATACGATTATAGATTTTCTTGGCCCATCTAAATAATATATATCTGTTGCTTTACAAAGTACAATGATCTGCAAATTATAGTATATCTTGGAGTTCAAAATAAACGAGATGTTATTGTTGAATGAACGGTGCGGCCCTCGGGTGCACGAACAGCAGAAACAAATACGTGATCAGTGTTTGAGAAGGGTCAGCAGATAGCGCACAACACATTTAGGATGAATGCTCGGTAAAAGCAAAGCGAGGCGTGTGCTAGTAAACAATGTCAAAACAATGTTGCGAATTAAATTTTCTCCACTGCTTACTACGACTTGGTACTTTAACTAAATCCTATTGAGTGAACTGCGCGAAGCTAATTTTGCAAATTTTGGTAAAGCTACAAGTGTGTGTGTGTGTTCGAATTCGTTATTATTAGTTATATTTTCGACCAATACGATTATAGTTTCGATGAAATTTAATTTTCCAAGATGAACTTGAATTTTTATAGCTCTTAAACAAATATATATTTATGATATACCATATATGTTTTTTACTTACAATAATAATTTGACACATGTAACTATTAGCAGCAATTTACAAGCTCATCAGTTACTTTTTAGTCGTCAATGTATCAGGGACAAACTCGTAATATTACAAATATACGCGAACGAAAGTGACAATATCAACCCTTGCCCCTAAAACTATGAAAACGCAAAGAATATTACATAAATTTCTAGAAGAAATGCTAATGAAATACTTTCAAAACGAAGGAAAATAAACTCGTCAATACTAGTATACATACATTTAGTTATATTATACTTTAATAACGTAAATTATCATCTTAATTCTCTTATTTTGCAATCGAAGTCTTCCGTTTCGACCTAATTGAAACTATTCGGGGGCACCGGGCCAAAGTACGACGTGAATGAGCCTTTATTTGTCCTTATTAGTAATATGTATTCAGGTATTCAGATCTCTATGAATCATTGAATGTTCAAATAGAATTAATCTAGTAATATGCATAGAACCTGATATGAAGATAATATTTCTGTATTGAACAGCATTACATATCATAGTGTACGGAGCCTTTATTCTCTCGCCACAAAAGTGTTCTAATTACCATGTGAGAAGACAAGTGTGCGCGTCGCCCTCCAGTCCCACTAATTACATCAGACCATTGTCCACGCAGCTGTGATCCGCGATGAACTACACCCCACTAATAATTTTTTTGACCACAGACAACACCAATCTGCAGGGGATAGTTTTTTTGTAAACAAAAGGCGGTCCCTTCGATAACACGAATTGGAATATGATTTAAAATGTTAAAGTAACCGTGAGTTGATACCGTCTGTACGGCTCCGGATTTCAGTGTATGATGCATATCTGACACATTTAATAGAGTTGGCAACAGAATATATTAACATTGGTAGATACAATAAAACGAAATAGGTATTATGTTAAATATGTTTAATGATGCTACGGCGAGGTCTTGTTTCTATAACTGAACTAAGTAAAAATCAAAGTCAGATGGAGTTAGCTAGATAGATAGATATTTAATTTTGTGGCATTTAATGTTACACGTGTCACTAGATCTTTTGTTTTAAAAACACTTCCCTCGTGTAATGTCAGTTCGCGATATCGGTTTCTGTCAGAACATCACGTAGATTATAATAACAACAATGATAACAATGCAGCTTTAACAGCGGTGATACTAGGACATGAGAGCTAGCGCAGTCCGCGGGCCGCCGCCGAGCCGCCCCGCGCCGAACGAAGCGATGTTATCTGCTGCTTAATTGCACAACTTATTTTCGCGGCCATTGTTGTATTGTAAGCCAATCGGCCGATTACTTTATTTTGTTGTAGAACTGCCACGAACATACTGCATCAAATCGGGACACGACGTTGTCAACATTTGTAATGTTGACTGCGTTTTATTAGTATCGAAAACTTCGAATATACGTAAATAATATAATTTTGAGCGCGTTATTGTAGCGTTGTATGTTATTATTATTAAATGTTAACGAATTATTCTATGTAAGGATTCAGAAAATGTTCGTGACAATCCCTACATACATACACACCAATTAATTGTCATATATTAAAATAAACAAATTTAGTTGCACGAAGTGGTCCACGAAAAAATAAGTCACATAAGTACAGTTTCTATTGTATTATCGCCAGTAACAACAATAAAATTAGACCATAATTATTACGTTGGAAAATATCCCTGACGATTAGAATACATAGAGCACCTACAGAGTTAGTCGGCGACAACCAGTAATTAGTACTGCATTGTGGCTAATACCAGCGCTAATTGAGTTGTTCCTGCTAATGTCTAAATTTTACACGATCAATGAGTTTCTTAAAATCGGGTAGATTTCCTTTGAACTAACACTTCGAATGATTCTCTAAATTAACTTGGACAACTGGAAGCTGCGTTGTATCTTGTTAACATTATATACTTTGAAATAAACATATATAAGGATTTCGTATCCATAGCTGTAAAACGAAAAATGTTTCCATCGTCTGATAAATTTATTTATCTATAACTAAAACCAATTTCTTGAATGGCCATCGCCGAGACCTTGTATCTTACGGGTATCTTAGATCAGACTTCACATGACAGTCGATAATTGAGTTGAAATATCGTCACTGATAAGAGACAAATTGGCTGCGGACGACGACAGCGCTCGCGACTGCGGCGATGTGTCGTGTCGCCGTATCGCAGCATCGATAAGTCGCGTGTCGGGGTGTCGGGGTGTCGGAGTGTCGGAGTGTCGGAGTGTCGAGGCCTCCCCTGTCACCTATATGTTTCAATTGCGGCGGGCGACGCGACCTGCGATGCGTCACGCCATTCGTTATCGCCGAGGTGCTGTCGGCGCCATCTCACCTCAACGTCCTCCAGTTTCAAATACAGTAGCCTATAAGTAGTGTGCACTCACCCAGCCACTGCATCATGCCAGCTCGTTAGTGGTACATGAGGAGATTTAATGACCAATTCCAGCTTGTTATAACTAACTCATATAATTTTCATTGCACTGTAATTTTATTCACATAACAAATTACTGTGACCTGGTCAACCATTATAACGTCTACAAACATATTTTCTGTGTTACCTATCTACTTACTTTTGAATGACTTTCTTTCTGTGACTTCCTTACACAGATACGGACCGGCGTGTGATTCAACATCTAAACCTAAGTTGACGAATCCCGGCACGAGAGGCACGAGAGGTTGTTTACAACAAAAAGGATCTCGTGTTGTTTTATATGGCTACAGTAAGATAAGACTACGACTATTTCAAATTTGTATTCTATTAAGTTTTACTCGTGCGATGCAATTAAAAGTTAGTAACTGGAAAGGCCGAGTGCACCGGTGTACAGGAGTGCAAAGAACAGGATGGGAGGTCCAGGGTCGACGACCTCTCCTCGTGTTGTAGCCTGTATGTTCCCTGCACGGGCCCTGCGCCTCCACACGCAACTCGACATCCTCGCTACGATTTAATCGGTTAACTTATAGGAGTGCTATTTGAAATGGAATCTTTAATTAAAATCTTAGCTTCCACCTCCTCTCAGATGGTACACGTGGATGTTTATTGCTACTATTTAAAATTTATTACACTGGTATTATCTACATTACATCAATCTACAGACAGAATTATGTATGTACTATAAGATGAAACACGTGTGCCTATTGATACATTACTATAATTATAATAAAACATCTGCTCCTGGAATCACTCTTTTAATTTTTTCATTTATTTGCTTTTATGACATCTCATGACAGTCTTTATTTTTCCTTTTTTTTAAACAAATATTTAATACCCCTTTTAGAAAAACCTATTTTACATTAACAACAAGTAGTTACTCATATACATTTTCGAGCTACCTTCATTGTACATGACTTTTTTATTTATAAATGCTAACACAAGCTAATAAAACTATACACCTAGCGAACGTCACCATCGACTCCTATTTCGTTTTCAAATGAAGCATCTTTCAACGTTGGCAGGAATAGAGATTTTAATAAAAAGCTTTGAGACAAAGCGGCCATTAATATTTTTTTTTAATTTAATTGAATTATTTAAATTTACGACGATTAAAACACACGTATACCTTTTGCTGTTTAATTAACTTCGAACAGTAATATAGAATAGCTGTACTGGGACTACAAAAAATGTGGCACTTTGAACGTTCATAACTCAGTGATACGGCGAATCATAGAATAAACTATTAGTTATCCGAATTCCGTGCTATCAAAAAGACCTTGTTAATGATGCATGTCATAAATTATCGAAGCAACAAATACATAGGTATGTTACAAGCCGAAATCCTTAATTACTAACACGCCGACCAACAGCCATCTAGGTATAACACAAATACCAGCTGATATCAACTGACACTGTCAACAACAGTTATTACGTAATGATCGCTGAGCCGATACCGCAAATACTTACATACGGATAATGTAGCCGTAATTAGCTTCGTCATTAAAAAGTTCCTGCGGTCGTCCGTGGCGGATATCTGGGACTTCCCGAGGACTGCGTACAAAAAGAACCCCCCGCTGAGCATCCTGCGACACATCTACATCCACCTGCAATCACCTGCTGGCTAATACACGGGCCGACAACGTTTGAAACTGTTTACTTTCTTACCTTCTTCTCATTTCCTGGCCGACAATGCATCAGTGATACCTTTGGTCTTGTTGATGTCCATGGGCGACGGTGACCACTTACCGTTAGGTTGCTCGTCTGCTCGTTTGTTGGTTATTAACATTAAAAAAAACAGATATAGTCGCAGAATGTATATTTCTTAAGTGCATGCCGATCACAGGAACGTTCGGTTAATAAGTATATATATCTGTTTTGAAATGTCTGTCTGTCTGTATGTCCATTATATACGTAACAGTATTAAAGGGCATTGACCAGTCATACGAGTACTTGACTCGTATCTGCAAAATCAAAAGATTGGACAAGTAGAAAATCTACAACTTTGTACACACGAACCAACACGTACACATATTACCGTTGCTAGACATCATAATTTACGTCTTAAGGTCCTTGGGGTAGTTTCAAGAGCACAAACCATTTTTAATGTGTGATGAATACTCCCAAAATAAATGTAATAACAATATAATAAAAAAAAGTATCGAACTATGTGGCATATCATTTTTACATGTTATGATAATCAAATGTGACGTCACCTCTACCTAAACAGTGAAAAAACAACCACTGATAACATAGTACCAGACTAGTGAGTTATTATTTAAATACGAGTTTATGTCAGTAACTGTCGGCATGTTATTTAAACATTGGTGTATTTTACGACAATTTCAGTTAAAATTTTACTTTAGTCATGGTACAAACGGCCATACTGCTTACATTTAATAACCCTACCACCAATAGTGGGGTGCAGAATTAAAGCCTGCGTGCACGTTACGCTGCACTGCCTGGTCCTTTGAGCCGCGTCGAATGCGGAATGCAAGATGGCCGCTCAAGTTTCAGATTTCAGTCGCATTGTGTGAAGCGGCGCGTGTGACCCTCGCGGTTGACCACCGCGAGGGAGGGTACGTCGGCTTCCGATTGGCTGGAATCCCCCAGACGATCTTAATCGATTTATCGGTCAATTTGTTCACTATGTATCAATTACGCTGTGGCTTAATCGCTCGGAACAATGACGGTGAGCGCGAGACAATGGTTTATCGGTAATCTCAATACACAATTAAAGTAGCCGATGTTCGAGACAGATTATGAACACGATAATTGTCGGACACTCGACGACATTCTGCGCCTTGATGTATTGGCCTACAGTTTGATGATCGATTAAGATTATCTAACAGTAGCGAGTAGACAGGGGGCCTAACAAGTAAACAAAGCCTTCAGGAATACTGGAGATGGAGACGGGAGCCACATTGTAATCATTCCACGCACAGGGTGCGCGACAAATCTAGATTTTTCAAACTCCAAACACTCCTGTTTGCGTCGACATGAGTCACATCTGATAATGTAATTTTTAAGAAGTATTTTTTTTTTATTCTTACATTACATTACGTTATTTTATACTAATTAAACTTCAGTTATTACGTTAAAATTCAAAAATACTGCTCAGTATTATTAAACAACGATGTATAAATTATGTGTAAGTTATTGAAAAATTAGTGAATGCTTCCGATTCAAGTGATCGTGTGAACCGGGTCGCTCGCTACCGACTTATAATATAGGAAGACTGGCTCGAAAATGAACTTTATCACATTAAAATTACAGGTCGTATCGCTGTGGCGGGTAGCGGTAGGTACATAGATAATTGGTACACCCAGCTCCAATTGCCAGTATCACGTTTCGGCGCAAAATCGTAATTTGGTTCAAATTCATCAACTACTACAGTGCTTGTATTACATAGCGCTAAACACGCTTCATTACAATCTAGTTTCAACTTGCTTATTGAGACAATTTAAACTAAATCTAGAATTGTTTTAAATAACATATGATTGTTTTGTTTGGGATGTTTTATCTATGTTCACAAAGAAAAATGTTCGTTTATCATCGCTGAACGTCGTAAACAACGGTGACGAAACTTAAACAAGAAACAAGGAGTATATCAGAAATTCTGATTGTAACATTGTATAACGGACAGAATATTTATGTACCGTTGCATCTGGTATCTCTGTCTGTAACGACTTTGTTTTTCATGCAAAGGAGTGGTCGGCAGCAATGCTTCGATAACGAGAGGTATTTTCAGGAATATTCGTATATGAATGATTCATTCGGTCTTATATGTTATTGGACTGGAGAGGACTTCAACCTAGACTTTCTAGACGGTTTATATAGTATACGTGAATTGAGATCAGGTCTCCTCGCTCGGCAGGCAGGGTCCCTACCAACTCGACTATAGAGTCATTAGTTTGATTTAGCTTATCAGAATTAATTTGGATCAGAATGAGTTCATTAAACGCTCTTTAATAAAATATAATTAAGGCATTATTAACGCATGACTTGATTCGGAAAGTCAGTATCGACTTCAACCTATATAAATAGTAAGATGAAACAGCGGCGTCCGTTCACCTCGGCCGCGGCCGCTCGTCGTAACGCTCGCGCTCATCAAAACCCAATTACGAATCACACCGTCGGGTTAATCGCGTGCGACGCACCGCCGCGCCGTGAGCTCGCGCGGCGATGTTGCGATTTCACAGCAAACGGTACTCGTTTCCAGTAACTAATTCAGCCGAAAAATTTCTAAATTAATACAAGTACGCCACGTTCACTACTTGCCAATTGACTATTACTGCTTGAAACTGCAGTTTGATCATTACCACAATATTCGTCTATTTAAGTATGAAAATTGTAAAAACTGAACCACGTAAAATACCTGCTATCTCTACCCCGCATGTACTGTCAACGCAGAAATCTTTAATTAGCGTCCTTATATTATATATCATAGAATAAAACATATTTTTTCCCTAATTACCAAAATTTGATGAAGTTTTTAAAACTCACTCCAACACACTTTGTATTCTGCCAAGAAAACAAATCGGTACGTAGTGCAGGTCTAGTGGCATCATCTACAAACAACGCTAAAACTAAAACAATAGGCGTCAGAGCATATTAGTATTCACTCGTGGTCTTTAATTCAAGTATCACAGGTTGTCGGCGGTGTAATGATCGCATTTTTGCGGCGTCGTGACGACGGCGCGGGTAGTCGCGTGTCGCGTGACGTCACGCGCGACTCGTTAGCGCGACACGCTGCAGATGTGGTCACTTATCACCTGATAGCGCGGTACACTGCGTTAAGAGGCCTTTAGCTGCATACAAGATGGGGATAAAGCAGACTAGACTGGCTGAAAATAACTTATGGTGCCGTATTCTGGCTAGATGTCATTTAATTTTACTACTATCCGTTGTCGACTACTTCGTCCTTTCAAATGAAATCATGAAAGGATGAATTACTCGTACTATGATGCCGCTTGCTTCTAAAATGATGTCTATTGAAGGTATCCAGTAGGAATGTCGAAAATTTTGAGAAAACTAGTTCGTTTCATAATTTATTTTTTTCATTGGAAACATATGAACCAATTGACCGATCAGATTGGATTTAGCTATTCGAAAAGAAACATAAAATAATTTAAAAAGTATATCTTTATTCCTTGGCTATATTGTATTTATGGCCGTTCCCCTTATCTATTGGTAATAGTTGTGAACAGTAGTATACCTATAAAATAAAAGTTATGCAAGCATGACCGTGCACCAGAAGCACCAATTATTCAATTATAATTTTCCCGACGACAGCATGTACAGAAGTGAAATACAACTAACTATATACACGACTAACTTCTTATATTACAACTGAATGAACTCTGCAGAAAAATCTCCCGGAACGAGCGTGAGGAGGAGCAAAATCAAACCAGTTCGGGAGCGAACTAATAACTGACGGTCGGAGAAAGCGCTATTTAATCTGGGGCTATAATTGGACTGATGTTACCAGTTACGACAGGCAATCGAAGTTCGTTGGCGCGGCACCACCACACGAGACAGTGGAAACACGGAGAAAGACATCAGATTTAATACAAAAGGTATGGTCAAACTAATATGTAGCATGAATGGGAAACCATACATATGTCGGTACGACAATCATATATTATAGAAGGCGGAAACTGTCGACCATCAAACGCTATGTATCATCCACAACTCTTTCGCTGTTCCAGTACTATTAAGTTTCATAGAATCGTGGAATTAAGTTTTGAATAGATTGTACACTGGAGTAGGTACTACGGATTATTAACTTGTTCTTACCACAGCAAACTTTGAAAAGAACAATTTTTTAATGATACTACTTTTTCTCCGGTAAAATCTATAAGGCTTTTCTATCTCTCTCATTTCAAATAAAGTTACGATTACTATTCCTCATAGCTTGCACCGTGCTCCTCGCGCTGAGCCAGCCCGACGTCAAACTGAACACTATTTAATTATGAGCGAGTCCGGCACGATTTGTGGCGGACGGTAACCTTTTTTACTTATTAGTAATAATTGTATCATACAACAACGAATTGCTTCATCAACTCACTTTTTATGATCCGGAGACGGTTGACAGGTAATAATACTTCGATTCTCGGACGGTAACCACTTTAGGAAAACGATTTCAAGTCGTCCCACAACACGGTACACGGCTAGGTCACCCGAAGAGGACAGCGGATTGCGGATAAGTACGGAGGGATGCCTTTGTCTCTGTAGCTCCCTAAAACAAAGGTTTTGTTCACTAATACGTGACGATAACAAACTGACACTTGTTATTAACCAACGCAGTTGAACTGAAACCGACCTCAAATAGAACCAAAGTCATATCAGATATCGGTTGCATTTAATCGATGCCACCCCCGTGCGAGTTATGGAAATCCATGGTTATTTTTCGTTTTTGAACAAAGACGAACGATTTAATGATTTAGGTATTTACCAAATACCTAATCGAATTAAATGATTTAGAATTAGTATTAGCCGAAGCCGAAGCGTACTCCCGTCCCCGGTTGGCCACTTGGAGGCACAAAAAACGTGATCGGACACAGGTAACGAGATGTGTCGGTGGCGGAACCTCGGCTACGGAATTACACGTGCGGTGCGTTCACGCTAACAAGACACGAATATTGTAATCTGGAGTCGCTGCAGTGTCCCCAGCGATACTCAACTCTTACTACTTTTGAGGATTTTGATACATAAAATTTATTGATAGGTGTTCATGGGTCATCGACACCGACAACTCAACATCTCTTACCACCAGGTGGGATTGTTTTCTATCAGTAACTTGTTTTATATAAAAAAAACACCACCCATAGCAGCGTACGTAATGACGTGCTTAAGCGATTAAATACTTATATTCTACTGTTAGCAGCAAAGTGACGTCACATCCGTTAAGAGGAGGGGATGGCGGACAGTCACCGCCAAGCACCTATATAAGACGATGAGCGCTCGTCTTGACACTTATTTTTGTGGTGAATGTTTTAAGGGGAAGCTCTGCCCGTTTGAATAGTCAATTCTGTTTCGTCTTATATTTGTTTAGAATTTATTTACAACAGTCTGCTTGATTTTCTATTTCGTGATTTATAAATTTCACCATTTAAAATACTCGTGATCTTAATTAATTTCTTATTTTTATTTATTTAGTCTCGTTTTTGCTAAGATCAGAACTGAGATAGTGCTCACGTCCCCTGACCCGTTTCAAAGCAGATTAGCCATTCAATTTTAAAAATCTTTTTTTTTATTTTTTTGAAAGTGTGCAAGTGGTATTTTTATGTGGTAAGGTGATAAAATCTGGTGAGTACGTTCCAGTTTGATTACTGTAGGAGACGATAGCGTATTTTCAAATACATTGTTTGTGTAGCTTTGTCGTTACTCGATATTTT
>PDGT01000029.1:3929365-3984790 GCA_003671415.1 Megathymus violae | reverse complement strand
TAGAATTTTATTTTTTGTTTTAAAATTTAATGTTGTTTTAATTAAAAAATTTCTTTTTTAACGATTGCACCTAGTAAAGACTCAAGTAAACTATACGAAAATAATATTAGGTTTTAACTCTATCAATATTTTATATATTATTTATCGTCTGACGCGTAATATGCACGAAATGAAATATTCACCCATCACGATCTTGTAAAATTGAAGATGGGTTTAACAAAATTGAAAATCAGATTTTTTATGCAGAAAATGAGTCAGTGAAATGTTAATACAACATAAATATAAATATGTCGGCAAATGCCAGTAGTTTTATCAGCATTATCGAACATAGCGTGGGCGTATAATCGTTTAACACTTTTAATTAATTGTTAACAAACACTTCACACCGGGCAAACGAAACAAGTAATAGTCCCTAGTGCGGAGGAACCGATCTCTTCGACTGCAGAATGTAAACTGCGGCTCCATCCGGCGTCACTCCACTAGCTAGACTCTGTTGTAGCACGATGTTAGCCGAGTATCGACGTCATCGCGGCGGTGCTGCCATCACTCGGATCTCGTACTGGGTTTCGTTTCACGTCAATACTAATGACCATCTCCGACAAATATGTTATTGCTATTAAGACCATCATAACAAAACGTTTCTTCATGTTGTCACGGTAATTACAGCAGGTGTGATGGTTTCGTAAAGCCAGCTCGGAGATCGACCCCCTCCTCTCCTTTTTGAGGTGGCAGTACTCTGCACCACCCTGATTAATCCCGACGGTGCTCGTGTTGGTTTTCCTAAAATCAACCATAATTTTTTTATAGTAGTACTGGAGAGCTTGTTAACGAGCCGACTTCACGGTTCTTTCTTAGGCGGCAACGTGTTGGTGACCCCACTCGTGTTGCAGACATGCAAGGGCTGCCACTCAGATGCCGCCTGTTACCACAAAGAATATAAACACGGTACGGGAGTTTCGTTTTACCCAGATCCCGCAAACATCTCACAATCGCAAGAGGAGGTTAGTAGAATAAAACTTGGATCTGAAGTGGAGAATTCTCTGGAACAGGTCTTAGAAGGAGGTTGACTAAATTTAGTCGAATTCAATCAAGAAAACACAAGTTTACGTATTTACTGCTAAAAAAAGCTCCATCTAACATGGTGCCTCAGTTCCATGGGATAACACTCACCAGTAGCGATAAAAGTATAGAGATTCTAGGAGTTGACATCAGTGAACATTGAAGTTAAAGGTAAGCTAGCTTAAAAGAGCTCGCTAAATGCATAGGGCGAGGCGTTATTCGCCGCGAGTTACTTGCGGATGCTTTACAAAGCACATTTCAGGCCGTATATGGAGTACTGCTCTCACCTCTAGGTAGGACAGCTAAACCAAATTGACACCGTGCAAAAACATGCAGTTTAAGCCATCAACGACCCAGGAATCATTGACATAGACTAGATATAGCTGTTTGAATTGGTACTCACGTCACCCTTCCATCATTGCACAAATCACCAAAAAATTAAGTTCCAACTACATCGGATTGGCGGGAGTCCTTCACGATCCGATTTTTACGACCTTTCTTGTCTCGCACATGCAAACTGTGTAACTAGTTTGCTTCTAATGCATTCCCGGAGCTGTCTTTTTCAAAAAAAATTGTAAAAAACTGACCTCCAGTGCTGACGTTGCAGAGGTGACTCCTCTAGTATTGCATATGGTTACCATTACGTGGACCGACCGGCTTTTCGTTTGGCTTCTAGTTTTAAAAAAAGATCATCCTATCCTAAACGGATCATACAAACCTGTCATAATTTGACGTACTACCTCTCCAATTTTCCAATTTCTAAAGTGATGGACGCTATCACCTGCGTGGTCCGCTGTACAAGTGCGTAAGTTGTTTACGAGATTGCACCTCCGCTCCACGAGTACACTGCAGTATTATCCTTATACGGTCCGCGGAGCTCTCGTAACTATCGCGGAGCGGGGCTTGGTCTAACACTAAATTGCTGAGAACATGGTTAGTGGGAATAATTAAAACGCTGAGCCGGTACTTGGACGTTCGATAGCGAATAACGTAAATCTCACAACACAACATTCATAGCCAGAGGACCAGTGATACACCGTTCAGACCAGAAGGAATGTTTCTTGTTGATTTCGAGAGTTTTAAAACAGCTATTATGAAAATTAAATTAATCTGCCAAAAAACTCGTTCCCGACCTTAATCTCGTAACTAATTAATTTGGACCAAAATTAATAACTTTTTTATGACAAACATTAAAAAAAGATTTCAAACTTAACCTGATTGTTAATTATTTCGAGACCAAAATATATGACATATTCTACTTATTTAAGAATTATAATCGAACTGCGTATATCTTTTAAAAAAGCAGATCCCCATCCCAAACTTTTTAGTGGCATCGACAGTTCCGGTGGCCCCCACGAGGGAGCGCTGCATCAATCACCGACGCCGGGCTACCCCCCGTCGCTCGCTCCATCTATAATCTATAACCACCGGCCGCCGCGCGAGCCGCGCCGGTCTGGCGTATCGTGACCGCTCCATCTTGTAGCAACACGGACGAATCAATCCTCCGCAAACACTCACACAAAATGCTCTCGACGTAAATCGATTGAGCCACCGCAACCTGAGTGATCTCCTCGCGGGTGTTGCAATTACGTACAATAAACTATACTGCGATTAAATAGAGAATCATTTATAAACATCAAGCATGCCAGTTCTGCTCCTCTCAACTGATGAATGCGTCGTCTACTTTTATTTGCATAGGTAGAGGTTCCCATAAATAGTTAGTTAAGACTCTAATTACTTCAGATAAGTTTAATTTTATACAAATTCCAAATAATAACTGATCTTAAGTTGTCTGTTATGATTCACAATAAGTTAACAATACTAAAGATATAGCACGGCTTTTACTACCTTTGTCCGACACATAAGTTTGTCATGAACTGACCGAACACTGACCACCGGTGCACCGACAAGTTCATTCATCGCTTAATGTTGCGGTCAACAAGTAAGCCGTCCTGGCTTTGCTCCAACAGATGTAACAGTTGTTACGTTTACAAATCGTTGTGAACTGTAATTAACACACGAAACCATTGTTATTATTTTGTTGCGTCAAGCTTTTCTGATTTACCTGATTTCTTAAGTGTCGATTTTCGGACTTTTATCTCTTCATCCAATGGAGAATATACAAAGTATCGCATATCCTCAACGTGAATCATAATTAGTCCAAATTAACATTTTATTATGAGATGCCCTTATAAGTACCAACAGATAAAGATCCTAAAATATTTTTGACCATCATTAAAAATATATGGACATTTAAATTTTTCCACAAATTCTCCTTTTTGGTTTTACTATTGTAATAGACTAGCGGCCCAGTCCGGCTTCGTTCGGGTTGGAGTATAAATTATACTTTATACATGATTATTAAAAAAAATTGCCTTGATTAGGCATCAATAGGTTTACTAATATTTAATGTAGCTTATCGACTGCTCAACCATGTGTTCAATTTACATACCAATTTTCATTAAGATCGGTCAAGCCGTTCTGCTACTATAACGGGACATACAGACAGACAGATAAAAATTTTCAAAATGGTGGAATTGATATCAGTGAGTCAAAAAACTAATATTTATCATGAAATTTCACAAAAAATTAAATGTACAGACAGAGGGTCAACAGATTTACATAGTAGTGTAGATGTAGGACAGGACCTTAAGTCTCCACACTCTGAGACGGACACACGGACGGACACTGGTAACATAACTCCAATCTGTTCCGCCAATATTATAATAGAAATATAGTATCTGCTGCGGGATCGCACTTAAAATGGAGACAAACTTTTACACAATTGGTTCATATAACGTAATATGAATATAGTTTAAGCCCCTAAAGATTACTTTTATTTTTATGAAATGAAACCCTGACTCGCAGAGTTGCATTTGCTTATATCTCGTGTTATTGATAACTAATCAAATTTCCTCGTATTTTACAATAAAGTGTTAATGACCCGGACGGTAACCTGTTGAAGTCTCTTGAATTTTGTGTGTTGTGTCATGTTCAGACATGCTAGCACATGAATATTGCAATACTATTGTACAATACACGCGTTCGATCCAGAAATGTGTTCGATATTTGTTAAGAGCTAACAGACGGTTGCGGAAAACTCTCTGGACGCCGTAATATCGACTGGCAGACAAATTAACCCAGTTGAAGTACCTATTATAATACAATGGTTTAATGTCTTAAGCGAATTTGTTTTAATCTATAATAGTGAAACTGATCTTAAGAAAAAAAGAAATTATTCTCACAACATCAAAACGTAACCAGGGTCTGACGCCGTAGACAAAATAGGCGAGATGCCAAATAGAGTTAAGAGCTGTTTTCGAAAGAATCGACCACGACAAACGAGCTCAAACACAACAAAAAACAATACCGGAACCGCATTGTCCGCTACGCTCGACGGTCTCGTTTTATTTATCTATCTGCGATGTAAACAAAACAACCCGCCGCAACGCAATCGAAGCTTTTAAGATACGGATCTCAAAACTAAAAGCCGATGCTTTGTGATTTTAATTAACTTGTGAACGGCTCCACTGACTCGGAGCCACATTTTCCTCCACTAACGCTTGCTCTCTTAGAATGCGCGTACGCATCGACGGAACGTTCAAACTTAAAACTGGTATTGTTATTAAAAATAGTTAAAACTAAACATATGTTGTAGGTAGTATGAAGGATCGTATTGAAAACGTTACTGGCGTTACTACTCGTGAAGTTCAAACCGGCTATTTTGGAAGGATTGACAACTGATAGTTCACGAATAGTTCCCAAGTTTTGGTAAAATAAAAGAAAACACATTCTCGTAGTATTTCGTAGAATTTCGTCGGATTTTGAGAGCCCAACACAAGATGGTCTGATTTATTTATTCATTTATTTACTAAAGGCATACCGACTAAGTCCATAGATAAAATTTACACCATTGAGTAATTCATAATAACATTACGTTTTTATGTACCTAAATGAAAGGTTTGCACAACATTTTTACGAAATCACTGTAATCAGACAAAATATATGCTAAGTATAAGGTAATACAGCAATCAAAAGCTTAGAAAAAGAATTATGTTAGGTCTGATAGATATAACGGGAATAATATTTACAAGTGAAGTTTAATTTTTGAGTTTAAAAGCAATATAAATTTATTCGAGCATTTTACATAGATATGAAGAACAATTTCCTAAATATTAGTAAACAATTATATCTATAAGTTTGGACACAGTTATTAAAATGTAATTAATTAATTAATCACTATCCCTCGCACGAATAGGTCACTCACGATGAGCGGTACGTAATGTCATATTATCTGTGAACTATGACTCCATTAGAACATCGCCTTTTGATACAAAGAGAAAGCAGTTTGCATTAAACGGTATATAAAATTTAATAAATATTGCCTATGTTGAACTGCGTTTATAATGTCAAAATAAATTCATCTACTTAGCATCGAGTCTAAACCAACCTCCCCTGCTGATGTTCCACTCTGCTGTACAAAGAAGGAACCTATGGCTAATTATCCCTCCTGTTGGTGGTCGCTAGGCTTCGTACCAGCCAGTTTAATTCCGATGGTACTCATGCAATGTAGTACGACTCATTATTACTATGCGCCTGGTTAGCTACCACTATCTTTAAAGCATTAACCATACACATTGCCACATGTAAGATGGTGATATTCAAAAATCCTGTAAAAAAATCGTCTCTCTGATACTTTTATTGAGCATCTGAGATCGAGTCTGGGTGATCAGTCTATTTGGATGAGATCTTCTCTAATTGAACATCGAAAATATAAATCTACTCTCTAATAAGACGTTGATCAGCATTAACAATTATCCCCCAAACAATTAACAGCATCAAAAAATTATGTATCGTTAAGTACATACGTGTATCTTCACCTACTAAAGAAGTAATGAAGCCATACATTTCAATCAGGCTGTTAGTGTTAAGCTTTCTGGTAGGTAAAAACTAAAAGTACTACTGTAGAAGTAGAACCCTAAAGAGTACATCCAAACTATTAGAGATCGAAATGCTCGTCATAACAAAACATATTGATTATAATGAGCATTATCTATAAGAATATTAATATTGAAGGTCCACATGGAATGTTACCATAAGAGATTCGAGAACTCCCAAAACCTGACCCCTAATTTCGTAAAACGGGAAAAACAAAATTAATAAAAACAATATTAAAAAGCATTTCCTTTGAAATAAAATGAGTAGTTCATTTCAATTTTATACTGGGGGTGTCATATTGTTTGCAAATTTACGGATTTTTTTTGATGATTTAGAATACAAATATTTACATGTCGGATATGGACAGTCAAATATCTTCGCGGGCAGATACATTCATCCGATAAAATAATAAGAAATGAATAATATATTCATTTGAGCAGAGTCATGAGTCATGATTCCGCAAGAATGAACTGTTTTCACAATGATTACCAATGAAACGTGATACAGTTCCTAGCAATGTAATAGGTAATAGTCTCCTGTACGGTTCATAGAAAAGTGTGACCTGCCACAGCCTTCCTCCCTTAGCCAGTCCCCATTGGAGAACGAGTGGCCCATTATTAAGTCATAGCGCCGGTGCTGCCATCGTCACGTTCGGGTCACGTGTCACTTTTCGTTTAGCAACAGTTTCCATGACAGTCTCCGACAACCATTTATAAAACGAGTAACTGACAAGTGATTAGCACTCAATCACATTTAACGTATATCATTCTGAATAGATGAAGACTATAACAGATTCCAACACAAAGGCTGGAGGTGTGTACTGAATAAACAGTTTGTTTGATATTAATATGAGGTTGTTTGTTCCAGGTAACGGCAGCGGGCAAACTTAACGAGCGTTAAATATTACGGAATACTGTACCTTCTCATTTATTTTATAAAATACCATATTTCGACTTTCAGAAACAGGATAAATATTTTATTGCAATCTGCTTTTATAACTAATCAAAGGGCTCCTTGGCGTCAAGTTCGATAAGTTTTTTATCATACCGAGTTACTTCTTACTTACTTTAAGTTTGCATTCTCCCGTGCAGATTTTTGAAGATTTCATGTAAAAATATTAATGAGTAAAAGAACTAATACTACATGATGAACTAGTACTGAATAATGCTTAAAACACAATGACCAAAATAATCGAGCATTTCAAAAACAGAATTAATAAACATAACACACTAATAATATTTTACTAAACGAAATTGACCTTCTGCTACTTAATTTCTAATCTTTAGAAATACAATCATTAATCAACAGTTTATCGGAGTGACTGCTCTGTTTGATCACTGAATCGGCTCTAATCCATCTGACGGACGCGGCGCGCGTCGCAATATGTGTTCACACACGCTCTTTACGTCCCGAATCGTTTTAAATTAACTTTCGTCGATGAGCTGCCGTCAACTCAATATAATTACACCCATTCAAATGTATAATACTATTGGAAGCTTAATTTATCATGTTTGTTTCTTATACGTCTGAATCTTTATAACGTTTCTCGACACAGGGGGTAAGTCAAATACTTATATAGTCACTCCTATAAATATTATTAGGTGAGTGTTTGTTCCACTACGTAAAATGTAACTTGAGTAGAAAAATGTTCTCGTTGAGACTTTCTTGTTGGTTCTTCTCCCAAAAGAACGACGCCTACATAGTTTGACTCTCTTAATGTCAAACTCATATCATTTAAAACATTCAATATCTAAACAGCCATAATTTGTAGTTATTTTTTGACGTCATAATTAATGAACATAATTTAATTCATTTACCAACATTGACAAAAAGCTTTGAAATATATATAATATTTAGTCACATCGTCGCTAACTACTTAACGGTACGCTTTGATGAAAACAATTATCCTAATGTACGTACCTACCACCGCACCAGTTGAAAGCGTACAAAGAAATACGTGGGCGCGTTTGTTTGACAAGAGACGCCATATTTGTCATCGCTCAAATTAAGAATGGCGGATTACCGAGTGCCATTTGTAACGCCAAATATGTCACAGATTATAAAGAACCGAGGTTTACGGACAAAGGTGTCTGTGGAGCGATTTGTCCGAGTCACGGTGAGAAAGGCAGAAAGGATCGTGGGTTCGAGAGATTAACAGTAAAACAAAGCAGGAAGCGTGGAGAGCGCATCTGCCCGCACTCGTAATAATTCTCGAGCGCGAGCTGTACAGTATTTCTTATCTTCAGTGAACAACGTGCCCACAACAGTAAATAGAAACGATTAATATTTCGACTCGTGAAGTTGCATCCACTCCGACACGCGAACCCAATGCTCCGATGTTAATACTCCGCAATTTGCAATAAATCGTCAACAAGAATTTAGGTATATATAAGAATATTAAGTTTCTTGGATAAATTGAATTTTACAACTCAATTAACATTAAGCGAAAACGTAGCCTAGTTGAATATTAATAAATCTTAATTAACATGTTTGAATAATTAAAATGTCTGTTTATACTTGTGGTTGTTTTAGTTGCGGTATTAATAGAACTAAGAATCATACTAATTCAATGATATACTTTCAAACGAAACGACACAAAATAACTTAAAATTAAACTAGGATATTGTAAAATAATCATGTAGCAGAATTTCATTATCAAATTTATAAGCAAAAATATTATCTGAAGACTAGCAAAAGTAATATATATTGTAAAATAAAAAGGAAACCTGAATTTATAAAATTAAGAATAAATCTCTTACCAATTCCTCTCATGACTTAAAACGATGTAAAATGAAAACGACTTTCCTCGATCGCAAGCGAATAGCCGATTAAGCAGACAGTTCGGTTTGTCTATGGCGGAACAATAGCGTGTTTGTCTATGGCTTGTTGCATGATAAAAGGCGGGTAATAGCGCAGATAAGCGCTCCCTACAAACAGAGCATTATGGGACCATCTTACAACGAAATGGATTACTCAGAAAAGTTCCTTTAAACGCATCAGCGTAAGAAGAATACTGCTGCTTCGCTACAAGAAAGGTAAAAGGTATGACTAACAAATCGAGCAATGAATAACTAAATCTGTAGCGTAACGCGCAGGGTCACTTACACCGCGACCGGTAACAGGGTGTACCGACACATTTGCTATTACAATTGCTCCCGACTGTTTCTTCACATAAACATGTGGGTTTCGATAAAAATCTGCTTTAAATATAATGAATATTTGATCGGTTGTAGCACCACGCTATGATTCTCGGATAGGTTGGGAAGTAGCTACTGTACGAGTATTGCGTATATGTTTGTAGGTAGGGTGGGCACAACTAACCATGTCATACGTTATCATGCAGCTGATTGGACCGTTTACGAGAGATCACAAGTTGTTAGAGATAAGGTAATTTGTTAATGATTCATACACCGTAAGAACTATAGGCACGGGTAGTCTAAGCCGACGTCATACGCCGTTATCGAAGTTCATCGAACATTCATTGATACATTTCTTTCACAATTGTGTTTATCACCAATCAGTGTCTCCGGCGCGTTTATATAAGTGATGAACATATTCCTTTCACTTTGTTAAAAAAATCTAATAATATAAGAGCACCCCTCCCCCGGAGCAGGGTAACTCGTGTATCTAAAGCTCGATGACATCGTCGGGATGCTTCGACAGGGAATTATCTAAGAGATCCATCTGTATGTATTTCTAATGGCGACGCATGTATTGACGATGGCGTCATATTAATAAAACATCGGTTCGGTTCCCGGCGAGCTCGCGAGATTTATCTGCTTTTTGCGCCTGAGAGCGCGAGAACATCGCCGTATGAATTATTAATGGCAGTTATGGTGGAAATACCAATAAACATTGTATTCAAATGGTACTCGCGAATCGCGTCATACGCCGTTGGATTGGTGCGGCGCGGCCACAACGCGATCACTTCGCCGCCGGAAATTGTTATTACTTCGCGTTACTGTTAATGACCTCACTTCTTTCGTTAAACAACCTGTCACATGGAAAAAATAAAAAAAAATCAACAAGTTGCTTCACCTAAAATGGTGCTTGCCCACAGCTGAGATTATAAGGGAGTACAATGAATGTTGAAGGAAGGTTGGCTATGAATCAAATAGGATTTCGATGTCTATTAACATTTAACTAAATAAATTAATACTTGTGTAATAATCATTTCAGAAATAATTATATTACCAGGTAAGTAGAACCTACTCTTATTGCCGGAAGCTCACTCGCACACGGCGGCTTTGTCATGCTCATAAAAGAGTACATATCGTCTCTCAACAATATACCGTTTAACGGCTATCACCCTCATAAATAAGAAATTCCCGTGTACTAGAATATATATTGCTGTCTTCGTCACCCCGATCTTGTTCGGTGGAACGACCCGACAGCGACCTCTGCCGGTCTCCCTGGTGATCCGTGATCACCTTCAGCGAAATTACTTCACAGAAGCTATCGCTGTCCACCAAGCCTTACTGCCGACCATGCTATCGATCACACTTAGTGATCTAAGTACAAATCCGTCTGTTACTTTCATATAAAAACAGACATTTCATCGTGTATTCCATCACTGTCTCAGTTCACATTTTCTGTAGCGAAAGGATGATCGGAGATAGATTCCAGTTTTTGCACTTATTGTAACAGCGCGACTAATAACACGCCGCGCAGGAAGTGATCCAATAAAATATAAAAGCGGTAGATTCACCCGCATTTATTACAATTGAAGATGGATTTTTTAAATATCGATGGAGGCGGTCGACCAGTTCCCGTTGAACATACCGTTTGTTGACCCCTAATGTTCATGCATCCTAATCTTTATTTCTCAGTAGCCTTTTGACGTTGGCTGTGAATCTGTCCGAATTGACGCCATCCCGATCGGTCCTGCGCTATCTAAATGTAGGAACTTTTAACTACCTCCAACATAAACTTAAATATATGTCGGAGATTGAATTGAATGTATTGACGTGAAACGAAACACAGCACGATATCTGAGTGATGGCAGCACCGCCGCGATGACATCGATACTCGGCTAACATCGTGCTACAACAGAGCCTAGTTAGTGGAGTGACGCCGGATGGAGCCTCAGTTTCACAGAGTACATACTGAAACTCAGTTTACATTCTGCGGTCGAAGAGACCGGTTCCTCCGCACTGGGAACTGTTACTTATTTCGCTTGCCCGGTGTGAAGTGTTTGTTAACAATTAATCAAAAGTGTTAAACGATTATACGCCCACGCTATGTTCGACAATGCTGCTAAAACTACTGGCGTTGCCGACATATAAATGCAGAACTTTTAACCGATGACAAATGTGTATATTTCTACTCTAAATAGTTCAGTTGTTTGTGTTTCATATTTTAAATGATCCTTGTAATTTTTCGATCAGTGATGTACTTTCTAGTGATAATTTCACGAAAGTAATTCATTGATGAGAATCAATATACTTACATGTATGCTACTTGACCGCGCTGTCCTTCAACAAGGCAGCACGTCGTCCACGCAACGTTCAACTCGCACGAGCCACGTCTGCGAGAATCATCGGTATCAATGTGCCGTAGCTGGTCCTTCCGCTCGTTCAATTTACAAATTCAAAATTATACTTCATCAAAAGTTTTATGAGTCATTCGAAACGTGTTTACAGCTAAGTGTAAAGTACAAAGTGAATAAGTTACTTTCCATCAGGTTTAGCCCCGTCCGGCGGCGTCGTAAACGGCGGACAAAGGCTGCTCCGTGCGCGCTCATCGGCGTCTGCTAATTGAATAGCGGATAAGTTGTAGCGATCTGTACCACTGTGAAGTTGAATGAAACTGTAATCTGTGCAGAATTATATTTCTATCCATTAACGCAGTACACTTGTAGTAATACTAACGAATTACTTGTGATTCTCAAAGGAAATGAAAAAAACTTTTCTGAATCTCTTCGGCATATTTCAATTATACACTGGAATAAACTATTGGGAAATATGTATGAGCTGAGTTAAAATTGTATACTAACACTTAGGTTAGTGGAAAGAAAACAGAGGAAGTTTTGCTTTTCATGACTCTGTAACTCCGTTGGTGACCTGCACTACCAACGAAGGATGCGAGGTTCGACTTCCGATTGGAGTATTCAATAAAGCATTTAAATTCTCGGTCCATTTTTCAAATCTTGTTAATCTGTATTCCTTTTACCGACAATTTTTATATTTTAAGAGAAAAATACTTTAGTTTGAAAGTAACAGGCGATTTCCATGTTTCTATCTGATGTCCGATTTTAGGAAACATTCGGTCATATTTTCATAAGAAACATGATTAATATGAATAACTAGTAATGTACGTTTTTTCAGCCTCAAATTTTAAATTTTACTTAGGTCTTGCTCAGAATGAAATAAATTTTTTAATCTTCAGGTTTTCGATGTATTATTACAAAGATGGTCAAATATTTCTTGAAATGCGACATCGGATGAGTTCAAATCGGCCGATATTGTAGGTCTAGGCATAGATTTAGAATGTTTTCGCTAAGCAAATCTATAAATCAATAAATCAAATCAAACCACATCCTAAATTTAGGGTCCAGGAATTACTTTTAATTGTTTCCGTTGACTGAATCAGATGCTAACGATTCGTGCTCTATGATCGTTGAGATCGTTGGGACACTGGGATTCCCAGGTGTGCAGGTGATGTGGACATACATAAAAAGACGTCACAGGCACCCATCACCCGAGAATAAATATTTGTCTATCACGAAACTGTCTACTGTCCCGGCCGGGAAGCACCTTACCAACTAGGCTACCGTGCCGTCTAATTTCGTTTTGGTCATTTTAAAATTAGTAATTAATTTACAATACCCTAGGTACGTAAATGTAATGTGATTACTGTCATGTAATAGTGTGTGATTGTAAATAATTTAGTCGTATTAAATAATATACAAAAACAACTTAAGAAAAACGTTTTTTTTTTCAGTGTGCGGGTAACGTTCGTATTGTTTGGACGCATCTTACTACGCTTATTGTATATTTCTTATCAGTTCTCGGAATTGTTTGTGCCACAGTCGGCCGGCCCTAGCGGGCCGAGCCAATCAAATTGATTTGAACCTTATGTCAAGGTCAATGGATCCGCTTTCGATTGAGGTGACGCATGACGTCGAAGTTATCGAAGAAGTAAATGTGGAATCAATTAATCAGATGAATGAACAGAGTAGACAAAATAAAAGAGGAAGAGAGGTCGACCAGGATGAAGAATGGACTTTAATTCGAGGAAGAAAAGAAAGACGTAAGGAAGTAAATTAAATAATTGAATTAAGTATAACATCCAAAGAAAAATTCCCTAAACAATTTGCTTTAGCAAACCTATTGAAAGAGCAAAACATTGGCAACATAAACCGTGTTAAATATATTAACCCACATAAAATTATAATGGAAATATGTGGTGAACGAAGTGCTAACGTCTTAGTGAAATGTGACCATTTTATATCATTAGACTGGAGGTTCCTATATCCTGATGAAGTAGGATTATCCTACACAGTTATCCGTAATATTGAGCTGGAGCTGTCGTAGGAAGAACTACTGGAGGCAATCATAAGTACGAGTGAAGTGGCCTCGGTAAAGAGGCTTAAAAGTCGCGCGGAAGGTGGAAAAGGATGGACGGATAGTGAATCTATTAGGGTAGGATTTAGAGGCTCGTCACTACCTAGTTATGTCAGCATACACGACATGAAAGTAAGAATCGAATGTATTCCCTGTAACGCATTGTTCAAGGTGTTGGCGTTTTGGACACACTAAGATAATGTGTCCATCGACAAGAATATTCTGTTCTGAGTGCGGTGGTAAACATGACAACTGTCCTACATCCAAGTGTAAATGCATTAATTACACCAGTGATCATATGGCATTGAGTCGGAGGTGTCCAGTATATATAAAAGAAAAAAATTGCGACATTTAATGGTTGAATTCAATGTTTCATATCGCAAAGCATTAACAATGTGTGTTCCGGCTCAGGAATCCATTCAAGAAGAATTATATATAAGGGAGAGTGAACATACTAACATACATGCAACCCCTCTTCCTAACATCATTACATCAGATTTTCCGGGTGAGGTTATTCCTACATATGCTCAGGCAGCGTCTACAACTAACGAGTCAAAAAAATATACAGGAGAGCAAGGATATAATGAGGAACAAAGTCAGGAACAGATAAAGAGTAAGAAAAATAAGGGTAGTAAACGGAAGACGAACTTTGGAGATAGTAATCTTCAAGAAGAGGACATGTCGACTGAAACAGAGGAACGTACATTTGAAGAGTCGGACAGTAATGCTAAAAAGAACAGAGAGATATACTTTTTTATCCTGTCTGGGAAAAGTTTAAGAATATTTTTTTCCAAAGCCACGAGTCATTGAAATGTAAAATTGAAAGGATGATGCACGTATGCGTGGAGTGGGTAATAACATGGATAATACAAAACATTCCGAACTAGCCTTTTGTACAAAGATTTTTTAATGGACAATGGACAAAGTAGATAATCTTAATATCTTACAGTGGAATGTACAAAGCTTAAAGCCTAAAATACTTGAATTTGAACAATTAGAAAGAAATAAAGAAATACATTTATTCACGACTTGTACTGTACAACTACACAGAAACAATAATCAAGCAAACAATAATAAGCAAGAAACAATAAACAGAAGCAAAGTGACGTCACATCCGTTAAGAGGAGGGGATGGCGGACAGTCACCGCCAAGCACATATATAAGACGATAAGCGCTCGTCTAGGGACAACGCGAACGGCGCCAGACTTAGAAAATTTATAGAAACACGGGACATCGATGTCCTTTGTCCTTCCACCCCTACGCATTATCCGGATATCGCGCTCCACTCTCCGGATATCATCGACTTCGCGTTAGTTAAAGGTATCGCGCTCAACTTAAGAGCGATCGAAACGCTCCACGACTTAGGTTCTGACCACCGGCCGGTCTCGCTCCGATTTGGGCCTTATGCCACCGAACCAATCACTTCCTCTAAAACCTTCACCAATTGGGAAGGTTATAAAAAATCACTAGTATCAGGTCTCGATGCCGGCGGCTCGCCAATGGCTTCCATCAACTCCGAGTACTTCGTCGATACGGAAAAGATAGACTCAGCGGTCAATTCCCTAACTCAATTAGTGCAAACGTTACTCCGAAGCAACGAGCGCGTAGTCGAGGTGCCAAACCGAAAACTACCACTCGATGTTAGGAATCTTATCCAAGCAAAGAATGCGGCCCTTAGAAGGGCCGCACTCTATCCCACTCCAACATATAGAAAGCGTGCAAACGCTCTTCAGCGACGCGTTCGCTCACGACTATCCGAATTGAGGAACTCCAATTGGGACTCCCTCATGGAGGGAATCAAACCCTCCCATCAGGCGTTCTACAAGGTGGCGAAAGCCCTCCGAGTAGGCGCCCCAACTCTCACCCCGCCTTTGTCACGCCCCGATGGCAGTATCGCCTTCGAAGACGTAGACAAAGCCGAATGTTTCGCTGACAGCATTGCTTCTCAATGCACACCCAGCTCGCAACCATGCGCTCCTTCCCACTTAGATTCAGTAGAGGATGAGATCCGTAAAAAGAACTCACTCCCAATCACCGCTGAGCCCATCGTCGTTTCCGTCGACGAAGTCCAGGACGTCATCCGGGGTCTTAAACCCCGCAAAGCGCCAGGAGCCGACGGCATCTCTAACGTCGCGCTCAAACACTTCCCCGAGCAGGTTCTCTCCGTATTAGTGCTCATTTTCAATGCCTCCTTGCATCACTGCTTCTTTCCAACCGCTTGGAAGGAAGCTATAGTTATAGGTATCCCTAAACCCGGGAAACCGTTAGAAATACCGTCAAACCACCGCCCCATCAGTCTCCTCAAGGCGATGAGAAAAGTATTCGAACGTATCATACAGACAAGACTGAAAAACCTTCTCTTCCCTGTAGGCGGTCAACCGTTAATAATCCCACACCAGTTCGGGTTCCGTACCAAACATTCGTGCCCTCAGCAAATCCACCGTATAGTGGAATATATCCTTAGCGGTTTCTATCCCAAGCGTAAGCGTACAGTCGCGGTTTTCTTCGACGTTGCCAAATCTTTCGACAAAGTTTGGCACGAAGGACTCCTATTTAAACTCCACTATCTAGGCTTGCCTGATCGCGTTGTTCGATTGGTCGCTTCCTACCTCCAAAACCGCTCCTTTCGTTTTAGACACGAAGGAGTACTTTCTTCCCCACGCCCACTAGCGGCTGGGGTACCTCAGGGCTCGGTTTTAGCTCCCATTTTATTTTTAACTTACGTTAACGACATTCCCATTCCAAAGAATGGAGTACAACTATCGTTATTCGCAGACGACACCGCGTTATATTATCAATCACGGGGAATTAATCACGTCCTTTCCAAAATCCAACACTCGGTAGACGAGTTAGGAAACTGGTTCTCCAAATGGCGAATCGAAGTTAACGCAGAAAAAAGCACCGCGGTATATTTTCATTTTAAACCCAGACACAGACATGACGAACCCAACATCCGACTGTTAGGCGCCCCTGTCCCGTGGAAAGCCACAACTAAATACTTAGGAGTAACACTCGACTCCGCACTATCTTTCAGACCACACGTACGGAAAATCACCAACTCCGCCAGGTACTACATGGGCCAACTCAACAGTCTGTTGGGAAGGCATAGTAAGATGTCCCTCAGGAATAAGCGAACGCTCTATAAGGTTTGCATACGGCCGGTGATGTCATACGCCGCCCCTGTTTTCGCACACGCCGAACCCAATATCCTTCATCCCATCCAAGTCGTCCAGAATAACTTTTGCAGGAGAGCAACCAACGCCCACTGGTGCGTGAGGAACGCCGACCTGCACTTCGATCTTCAGCTTCAGACTATCCAGCAATTCTTTAAAGTTTACAGCACGTCATTTTTTAAATCCTCAGAGGAACATAGCAATCCCCTTATCAGACAGGCAGCGGACTACACCGCTCCTAGTCTTTCAGGCCGCCAAATCCGGCGGCCGAGAAATGCTCTCACCAATCCCCCAGACAAGCTATCTTCTGACTTGGACCGCCGTTTGGCGGCCACAGTCAAGAACTCCAACAATTCCAGTTAGTAGCGTCCTTAAGACGCTGCATAGTCTCATCATTCGACAACACCTTCTGTGTTAATAACAAGCGGACGCTCCCTCGGGAGTGCCGCTAGCACCCTATCCTTCTCTAAGGATGGGGTCGCATCCGATGAAGGCTTAGGGGCCACAAGGCCAAAGCCAACCGGGTGGTGTTTAGTGGGTAACCTTCGGGAGTCCCACATAACCAGAGCAGCCGGCTGCCTGGTATGCATAAAGCATTCACCACCCCCCTCCCCCGCTTCCGGAGGGTAGCCCACTACCATCTCTGGGCGCAAAAAAAAAATCGTCTAGGGACACTAATATTTGTGGTGAACGTTTTAAGGGGAAACTCTGCCCGTTTGAATAGTCAATTCTGTTTCGTCTTATATTTGTTTAGAATTTATTTACAACAGTCTGCTTGATTTTCTATTTCGTGATTTATAAATTTCACCATTTAAAATACTCGTGATCTTAATGAATTTCTTATTTTTATTTATTTAGTCTCGTTTTTGCTAAGAATATATATATATATATATATATATTAAAAAAAAGAAAAACTGAAATAAAACAAAACAAAGAGAAGAGAAATATAAAACCAAAATAAATAAAATTTAAAATTTATGCATGTGCTTCAGCAACAAGCCGTAAATAGGAGCGCACTCAGCATGTGCCGCGGCCGCTTTTAGGTAGCTCGGTCGGCTACGCGCATATCACTTACAAAAAAAAATATTGTGGAAAATTCCATTCACAGCAATAACCCACAACATACTTCATCCACGAATCTTATGCTTGGATTTGGCATAGTAAAGGCCTTTGGCAGTGCGTGACATAATTTACCGGTTAACTCTGGTAAGTAATATATAATACTAATAATAAGTAATATGGTAAATATTTATTCAAGTGCTTATTTCAAAATTGCAACTTATGAATTTTCAGTGCATAAAATATCCCTATAAAACACTGAGAAAACTAACTATGCGAGGGCTCTGATGAAAGGAGGAGCAGGAAAGATGTCGGATCCTTGCCGAAATGTTCGATGCCCACGACTATTAAGGTAATATGTTAATGTATTAAAAAGTAATGAAACAACTGAAATGAACATATGAATATGCTATTGTTATGTAGGTAAATGATTACTCTTTTTATTAAAATACTAAACTAATACTAAACTATTTGTGGTTATTGTGATGTTAAATAAGTTAATTAAATTGATTGCTTGAAAAATTAGCCAATGAAAAATAATAATATATCAATAATATAATTAATAATGAAATTAATAAATTACTGTTACTGTTGCAAGAAAAGATACATTTTGCAGCAATAAGTGAAACATGGTTAAAACCAGAAATTATAATAAATCTAAAACATTATAATATATTTCGAATGGATAGACTTGACTCTTATGGAGGGGTAGCCATAATTGCACATAAAAAATTTCAAACTCGGTTACTACCACTGCAACAGGTTTACCCTCCTATTGAGATTTATAGGCGTTACAATATATAATTGTAAAATTCTTGAAAATTTAATCGTAGTATACTGCCCTCCTACAGCTTCTACCACTAATAAACAATCAATATTTTCGATTGCAAATAGACGATCTACATATAATCATGGGAGACTTCAATGGACACCACCCAAATTGGTCAAATACAACTAACATCAAGGGTAAGCAGATCTTTAACACCCTTATGGATCACAGCTTTGTTACCTTAAAAGATGGTAGTATGACGCGCGTGAAATTAGTAAATGGTACTTTACAACAGTCCGCGCCAGATATAACATTAGTCTCTCCAGGCAATGCGCTGAAGTTTAATTAGAAGGTTATTAAAGAGTGCTTGGGCAGCGACCACTTAATGATTAAACTGACAACCCGTGTCGAGAGTTGTGCAGCTTTTAATAAAAAACGTAATTTTAAGCAAGCTGATTGGGAAAAATATCGACAAATGTTCAGAATGAATGTGCCTAATGGAAGTGCCTTCCTAGTGACCCTCAGCAGGCTTATGATACAATTATTGGCATGTTAAATAGAGCAGCAAGTGCTAGTATTCCATATGTTAAAATTTACCTTAATCTCTCCCCTAAATTTAATCCCAAACCTTGTTGGACGCCAATGTTATCAAAAGCCGTAGCCGAAAGAACCCAAACCCAGATAATCTCGAAATATTAAGGAATAAAACTCGGAAGCCCAACGGCTTATAAGAAGTGCAAGAAGCAAAGGGTGGAGAGACTTCTGTTCTTCCTTGGGTGAGGTTTCTTCCGCAATGGAGATGTGGATGCGCATGAAATGGCTAAAGGGACATAAATGCGTAAAACAGGTTAGGTTAGGTTAGGAAACCAATAGCTGAAAAATTGTTAAATAGTCATACAACAGATTTTGTAAACGCGTTTGAACGTTAATTTTGTATCGGAGAATTGCATGGTAGAAATTAATGTATCATTATTCGAACTAGAAAATTCGCTAAAATCTAAGGACACCTCACCAGGAGTCGATGATATTTCATATTTAATGTTATATAATCTTCCAGAAGTCGCAAAAAGGTTTTTGGTTGACGTTTTTAATAAATTCCTTTCACTTAGTTTTGTTCCGAAGCAATGGCGATATACATATAATAATACCCATTCGCAAACCTGGTCGACCATGCAGTTCTCCATCACCTGTTAGACCTATCTCCCTTTTGTCGTGTTTATGTAAAACATTCCATGTCATATTAATAAATTGAATCGAATGGTATTTAGAAAAGAATAATATATTCTCTGAGGAAACTAAAGGATTTAGAAACGGGAGGTCATGTCTAGGTAATTTAAGTGATATAGTTTTAAATATTCAAATAGGCTTTTCAAGCAACAATATGACAGTTGGTTGCTTTCTGGACTTAGAGAACGCATATAATAATGTGGATGTGAATTATCTTGTAACCACATTGGATCGGCTAGGTATAGGTACTAAGTTATGCAAGTACGTACCTGTGGTCTTTTTTAAGTCAAAGATTTTTAACCATTGAGGGGCAAAGTTACAAACTTACAAGAGGCACGGGATGCGGGCTAGCACAAGGGGATCCCATATCACCTTTGTTATTTAACGCAGTAACAGTCGAAATAGGCAGAACCGTCACTTCCATACATACTGTTAAGATCTCACAGTATGCAGACGATTACGTTATATTTGTTAATTCTAGCAGTTTAGTAGAAAAGAAAAGATTGCACTTTGGAAAGAGTATTTTGATGAACGATCTAAGGAGAAAGGTATATGGTATCGTACAATCCAGCCGCATCCATTTAAGTATCCTTGGATTGGTAACAGAGTTCTGAGCACACACGAGACGGTTTTATCTCTTCGACTCAGATCAGGACATATTCCTTGCAATCACTTTTATTATATGATGCGAAAAACATCTTCTTTAAACTGCTGTACGTGTCATGTGATAGATAACATCTTTCATGTATTGATGGAATGTGTCCAGAATTCTGAAGCTAGACGAACAATAAACTGAAATGTATACCTAGTCGGTCATTGTAATTCAATTCTTGCAAATCCATCATCGGGAACTGCAAGGAAGATGTACAAGTTACTTAATAGAGTGTAAGAAGATATGAGTAGATTGTACCAAGGCGACATGTTCGTTTTAGCGACAAAGCCTTTTAAAATGAGAAAAAAAACGTTTTTTTTTTTATATAAAATAAGTTAATGCTCGAAATCAATTTCACCTCATGATAAGTTACCACTTATGAAGTCTAATATGTTGAACGCATTAACTTGTAAAAGCCTATTCACTCTCCTCTTTAAGTCTCCCACATCATACGGAGCAAAGTAAGTTTTACAAAGTTGTGTTTTTACATGAAACTGTTACAACTTTTCGTACTTTCGACTATATAATATTATTCAGATTGTAGTGTTATCGACAGTACAAAATAGATATACTGAGTTTCACAATTTTTATTACACTAACAACGGTCGAGTCACGTTCAGCTAGTTAGTGTAGACCCGAGGATGGCAGGCCGCGCCGGCTTGAGTCGTGCGACTCGGTACCGGACACAGACGTGTAGGGCTCTCCACCGGTCTCCACGCCTTGTCGTCGTAGCTCTTTAGGGTTGGCTCCTTGCATGCTGGATGTATATATGCTCTGTGTATATATGTAATTTATTATATATTAATTGCCAACCCGCATTCCATACTACTATACTACTACTACTATATACATACTAGCGTATGTAATGAGAAGGCACGAGACGGGTAGGATGGTTATGGATTATGCTGGTAAAATAATTGTGTAGTTTTTTATAAGTAACATAGGTTTTGTTGACGACAATTTATTTTAAAGTAAATGATCGGACAGTTGTATGTAAAAAAAAAAACACGCGATGGGAAGTGATGACCGCCATCCGCTACACAAGGCCTTATCGACGCGTCAAAGTCTAAAATATAAACGGAGACCAGGCTTAGTATCGGATCTCCGCCCCTACAACCGCTCAAAACATTTCACAGTTCATTCTGGTGAGAGAGCGGCGGCCGGCCGGGGAAACGATCCTAATATCTTGCGTGAGTATGTAATTAAGCTGGGTGAAACGAGTACAATGAGAACTCCTGCAGACACGTTCGATTTCAATAAGAAGATGTATTTCATTAAAAAATTTTTTGTTAAATTTTTATAAGTAGTAAAATTTCGTTGAAAGAAAACGAAATACAAATAATATACAAAACACAAAAATTAACAAAATACATATAATAACAAATAATAATATAATGCATAAATCCGCAGTAATTACAGATAAGTCTAATTATATATATCGTAATATTGTTTTATTTTAATTTGGTACTTGGTAACTTTATTGATAGATATAAAAAATTGGAAGATGGCTGTCCCATGTATTGCTACTTCTAACGTAACTTTCCGCACGCCACACCACAATACCCTTAGCGGCACTATTTACTATGAATATAATATAATGTGCCTCGGACTTTGTGCAAGCCCTACCTGCGCCACCACCTGTTGGCGTCACGTCACGTGAAGCGGGCCCACGTTTGACGTAAACACTGGCCAACGCTACTCGTCGCCGGCCCTCGAGCGCCCTCGAGGACCCTCCACTGGAGCCGACGGCAGACGGTGGACGGGCGACGGGCTACACTTGGAAACTGCACGACAACAAAATGTATTTTGTTCTTCGAAAATTTTAATTACTGCTTATGCAGTCGCGCGTTCGATGTAAACTGAATTTTAAACTCGTAATGAACACTTATCGGTACAACATAAGGTCATAAATGGAATTATATGATTTCTTATAATATTGATAGCCGACAAACGAACTGATGGGCTACCTGATGGTAAGTGGTCATCACCGTCCGCTGACATTAGTTAAGCGTCATCGACAACTGGTGTTCCATATAAATTTATCAACAATTCCCCTTCACTTTATTCCAGTTCTGCGGAGTTTCTATTTCTAGAATTAATTACACTATGCTTCTAGCGGTACTCTATAGCCTAATATCAAAGATTACTTAATGACCCTTGAGAGCTAACGATTTCAGTCCGATTTATGAACATGTAATGCTGATGGGACTTGAACACATTTCTTATTAAAATAATCGTCGCTCTGTGTTCCTTAACTGCAAACCTTCTTTACGTGATTCCCTTCTTCTCCCCTATATCTTCGCAATCGGTATACTCCTGCTGTACTCATCCTCCGAGTTTATCATGCAGATCACACTTAAATTTCCTGTACATAAATTCAGGTTGTATTCCATTTCAGTTCACACGGTAACATTGTTGAACTTGCTACTTTTTACTGTGAGAGATTCTGAAATATTCTCGGTATTTAAAAAACACGTCACAGAGTTCTAAGCTAACGCTCTTATCTAACTAGAATATGTATAGATAGAATAGAATAAAAATTTATTCCTTTTGGTATAACATCACACAATCAGCATACTTAGTAGGTAAACAAAACAGTGGTACTTATATAAAAACAATGTGACACAACATTTAGTAGTAACATTAAACTACGATAAGTAGTGAAACATTACAATTATTGTACCGTCAGCATACAGCCAATAGTGTACGTTTGCATGTGCTATAGTGCCAGAAAAAGATGCTCCATCAGCTAAATTTCGCAGCCTCAGCCAGAGCGCTGATTTTCAGTTAGCCCTGTTAATAGATATGTATTATATTTAACAAATTATGTTATATAGTATACAAATATTTATATATGTATGTCATCTTTGTGTTTGATATATATTATAATTTAAGTATTATAATTAGGTATCAAAGGAAGTAGGTAGTAATAATTTTCTACTGCCCAACTCAGACATCAACACAAGATGCGACGTATTCCACCACATCACACTCCGGGCAAATACAATACAATACAATTTACAAGGCTCGATATATATGTCGTTTCAGGTATCGCGCTTGTTGTGCGGTTGCGTTGTTGGCAAACATCGCAGGTGTATCGTGTGTAGCGGCCGCGCGCTAATTGTCTCGTTAATGGCGGTCGGCACGGCAAACGGCCATTACGGCTGCACAGCTAACGGACGCACGGGCCGTATTTAAATACTGCGTTTGCGCTGAACGTTTGAAATGTCGTTTTAAATAAACCACTTAAGGCGTTTAGCTCGCAGATTTAATTTGATTAATATGCGAAGCATAACACTGCCGAATGTCTCGTGAATGAAGAAATGCTGTGAGAAAAATTCCGCAAGATTTTACGCAAGTTTTTTCTAATTTTAAACAGTAAAACCTTCATACGGTTTGGCTAAGTTGTGACTGTCAGTAAAATTGATGCTGCCTCGAAGCAAATTGCTTCGTGAACTTTGCATTTTAAACGGTACTATTTTTGTAATTGTTTGAACATGTTTACTTACTCTTCCGAAGAAACGTGATCCACTTAATGTATATTGACATTACATTTTAAATAAATGCGTGTCGTTTATCTTCGATCGATCAGACGACATACGAACTCACGCAACGGCGCTCACCACCCGATTGGCTCGCTCCAGGGCATCGTCGTCCGAGCCGTGGGTGCGTCACGTATCGGAACAGAGTCGCCGTGATTCTGAGACAACAAGTCTCTCGGTAGGTAGTACAGAATTTTGGCGGCGGTATAATATTAATGTATGTCAAGTAACTAATTCTGTGAAGCAAGTTCCTCCAGGGAACTTTGTTTCTCTTTGATGGAAATGTTCATTTTTTAATTTATACAGTAAGAGAGTAAGTACCTAAACAGGACGTCATGAAATAGCGGAACATAAGTGTGAAGTACCGAAAATTCGGATGTGGTCAACAATACGAACTTTTCATTTACGTTAATGCTTAACAACAATCCCATCGGCTGGTAAGTGATGATGAAGTCCAAAATGTTGAACGCACTTACTTATAAAGTCCTATTCACTCTCCTATTGAAGAATCTCGCTCACTCGCACGGTGAAACTATTTCGACTGTATATAAAACTGTATATACAATTTTGACTGTTTTACTCCAGATTTTATTGGCTATTTCATCATGACTGTAGTCAAAACTTGAAGTTATATTATTAAAGTCCTCGGTCAACCTCCGCCATGGCGACCCTTCGCGGCACTTGTGCGGCAATAAATTGCCTACAGACATCGTTCAGTAATAATATAATTGATTCTATTGGATCGCAGATATTGCCCAACGTAACGCCTGTAATGCACCGCGACCGGCCACGTCTCACTTTGGACGATATCGGACGTCAGATTGTCCGATGTCGTCGTTACATTAGAAATTAATTACCGTGATAAAACAATTTTGTTCATAAAAACAGCAGTCAGGAACTGGCTGTCATACTTACATAAATTAATACTTTGCACAATATCGATCAACCACGTCAGGTAAAACAATTGGGTCGAACAGAGCGATCCAGTTTAGTCCAGTAAGCCTTACGACAATAAAGCATTACATTGTAAACGTTCAGTGATCACAAAACTACATTATAAAAAAGTTTAATTAATTAAAAGTGTTTAGGAACGATCCCACGAACGCCTCGCATGTGTATCATAAGGTTGCCTCGGACTGCCTCGACTGACCGTAACTACCACTTGCACAAGCAGCCGCGGGCTGCTGTCGAAGTCTTAATGTGGACCGTCACGCGAATGGTTGTGTTGTGGGTTACTTCGGCGAGCAGGAGGAAATCCTTAGAGATACCATCATATATTTATAGCGTCCCCAATTAGCTTTTATTTACTCGTATATAGTTACAAGGTCCGAGTTGCATGTCGAGCTAGGGCAGCGACGTTTGCTAGTAAGAAGGCGACCACGAGCAGGTCGACTTTTACAGAAATTGCTATAACTATATGCGATGTACTTTTCGACATATTTAATTCACTGATATTACCGATCAGAGGTATTTTGTCAGGTTAGTCAGAGGTCAGTGCTCTGCTGGTTTTTCTGAACTAGGAGTAGTATTGTACGTCTGTTTTTAATTACGTATCACATTTTAGGAAACTATCAGAAGCTCAATGATTGTCTCAAAGGAGTAAAAATGCTTTTCACTTTTGTAATGTCGAATAAAACTCTAATCCTATTTAAGATTAATCACATATAAGGTCGCAGTGATCTTTAAATTCCCAGTGAATTGCATACCCGTTTTGTAATTCCATAGCAACCCTTTGTTTTCCAATCCCGAGCGGATACTCATGCTGTTCACGATATCATCGCGTTATAATTATAGCTGCAGCACGCATCTCTGCTCGCACGCTGACGCTTCTCCACGTTCCTACCTACTAAATCCTAAGGCTGCGTTTGATTACCTCCAGTGAGCTACTGTCACCCCCGCAGGCGACTGTCCGTATCAAATGTGAACTATCATGTGCACGGTTGCAGCCACGAAGCAAAAGGTGCTCAGCACTCGATGAATACCTTGTGATTATTCCATTATCTGAACTATACGTTTCGGTAGAAGTTCAGTTGTATACACTGATAAACACCAAGTGTTCTGTGGCAGAAACTGTTTCACTCATGATCGTATCTAGTCTGTACATAGACGGTAGGATGGAAATAGATTCACCTCTAAAACATATTCGGATTCGATGAGCACTGGAGTAGCGCAGGGATCACGTCTTGGCCCGATCCTATTCAACATACTCATAAATGACATCACAGTCTACATCCATCATTCGCAATGTCATTTGTTTGCTGTCGTTTGTTTGTCGAGTCGACAACCGCATGATTCATTGATACTGTGGCGTAGTAGTGTGTATGTGTGTAGTGGTGTGATGTAGAATGTAAATGTCACTATGTAATTAGTGAGCAAGTGTTAGAGGATTAAACGGACGTTACAGACTACAGACGTGTTTTATGTAACAACTCCTCCGGCGCCCTCCCCCAACCTTCACCTCGTATCTTCAATAGGACCCACAACAACATACTGGTGAAAACAAAATTCGATTACATTTAATGTTAGCAAATGTCTTTTTACAAAATTCTTTAGAATGAAAAAAGACAGAATGTGATGACATAGTTTACAAAATTAATAATACTCCGCTAAAGAAAGTAGATTAGGTACATGACTTGGAATTGTAATTTACGTTTTAATAAACATAGAGATGTCATTGCGAACAAAGCCTTTAAAAAACAATAATCCTTCTCCTACTACTAATTCATTTCTCAGAAGTTCCTTGGAAAATTGTTGTTTTCTAGAATCCGTTATAGATATAGAGTATACAGAGACCGTATCGAAAGGATTTCAAAGTAGTTTGTACGGATTTTATGTTGTCGGCAAAAACTATCTGATTACCCCAGTACCCTAGAACATTTTAAAATGTCATCACGAAAACAGCGTAAACGATTCCATTACACTCTTTTCTGTATAAATAAACCTATTAATCTATTATGAGATTGACCTCAGCTCTTATTTGAATTAATATTAACATACCGATACGAATACCAAGAACCTGGCAGATTCACACACTTTGTGGTATTTCTAAGGCACTTTACACTTGGCCCAACACCTCGACTGATGAAAGCTTTGAGACTGTCTGAAGCTCGATTCGACACTGTTCGATTCGACAGTCGACTAGATTTTTTGCCATCGAAGGAAAATTTAAAGATACGAGGCATATGAGAGAAGCAATCCGCTTATGTGTCATTTTTACCCACTAAAACTATCACCCTAAAAGAACCACTCCCTCTTGCTTTAGCCTCGAGTTACAGGTATCAGCCAAGACGATAATAAATTAAACCGATTGCTCGATACCCTTCCCACCACCTGCGCCCACGAGATGACAGTGCCCTCCCGAATAATTCTCTATATTCATACCTCCATTAGTTTAAATTTAAACGTTATGGCAATTTTAACGCCAAAATTCACCTTGTATACTATACTGTAAGTGCATCACATACATACATAGTTACCTACCAGCCATCACTTTTATACACATTTGAAGTATTGATACATCATTACAGTGTCTAGCTAGCGGGTGACGAGTAGTGAGTGGTGGCTGGTGGCTGATGGCTGGTGATGGATGCGCGTTATATTAATAGGCAGGTAGATTCCGTTGGATAACGTAATTAGCGTGTTTCGGCGTCACGCTACCGCCGACCCCCCGCTCTAGGTGTGTGCTCTTTGGAACTTAGAAACACGCGAGTGGACTAATTAATTATCTAAAGGAAACAAAGGGATTTAATTATAAAATTGTGCGACCAACCACCTGAACTAAACGGACTACATAATTGTTTTTTACTCGGAGTCGCCGATCCCATTGCAAATTATTGTAAATTTTACATTGTTAGGCAATTTCTAAAAAAACAAAAATTATTTTTTTATTTGTTGACTTTACTATTTATATTGACTAATTTTCATAGTCTTATGTCTTAGGGTATCCTACTGTGGGGTAAATCAGTGAACATTGATTCAATATTAATATTACAGAAAAGAGCAATCAGAGCTATATACAGATTAAAGTCACGTGAGTTATTCAGAGAAAAATTTAAAGAAATAGGTGTGGTCGCCATTGCCAGTCAGTATATTTATAGTAATTTAATATTTATTAATAAAAATTCAATATGTACAAGCAAAAAAGTGATACAAGAAATAGGGATAATTTGGTTAAGCCTCCATATTGTCTCCAAAGTTTCAGCGTTCTTTTATGGGGCTTGGAGTTCGTTTTTACAATAATGTTCCAAAGTTGATACGTAAGTTGCCCGTTGGAACTTTTTAACAACGCATTAAAATAGAGCTTATATACAAAGATTATTGTAGTATAGATTACATACATTAATGACAAGGACGCCTGGAAATAATAGAGTCGAGTCCAGTTCCGCTCAGGTTTAAACTTTTGTAATTACCATGTGTTGTTTAAAAGATGTGCTGAGAAGTTACTTTCGCTGTTTCTTCTCCTCAATGTTAAAGCACCTTTTCCAAACGGTAGTAGAAGCAAAAAATGATGTGCATAAGTGTATTTACAGAATACCTATATGATTAAATGATTTTGAATTTAATTTTGTATTTAAATATGATGAAGTTCAATACACTCCACTATCGTCACATTGTCAATTTAATGTGATATATAACTACCGTGTAATCCAAATTAAAGTATGTTCTAACAGAAATCTAGAATAAGAATGCTATAAAGTAAATACTTACCTATTTTGTGTATTTATAACATTTTGTAAATAAATACATTGACATACAAAATGATATTTATTTAAAAATCAGTGGACCCAATTGGAAGACACCAGCCATTTAATAACGTAATTGCAGGTTCGGAAGGCGCACTCTGAGCCGCCAGCCGCCTCACTCGTTTTAGAGTTACTTCATATCTTTATTACATTTATAAGTACAACCCAGAGGAATTTGAGTCAATAAGTCATTGGTTACCAATATTTCGAAACTCCTATTTGTACCCGTGAACTACTGTGTAGTAAAAATTATAATATATTTCTTTAGATCTTAGTATAGCATAGCCCCCGTCGGCCAGGTAACGAGCGGCCGCGCGCCCTGGACGAGGTGAACATTTAAAATCAAACATGAACCGCTTTTAACGTTGGTCGGATTCCACTCGACCGATACGAGTAATCGTTTGAGAAGAAATTATAGCCCTCGCGCGGCGCACAACGCACAGAGCACCGAGAACATCACAACGAGATATTAAGCTGTTATTAGAGAGCTTTATATGAGACTTTCCAGCCGCACGGATCCGCGGCGCTCGCGTGACGTGAGCTGTCTCCTTCTTGTGGAAACCTTGATTCATGCGAAAAAATTAAACGACTCGTCTGATGAGCGTTCAAGATTCCAGTTCGTTCCCGCCATGATGCTTTTCAACTCAACAGGTTTTTAATGTTGTATGTATCGTGCATCGTTCAATATTCACTATAGCGTTCGATCTTCTTTAAAACTATAACAACTGGAATTTCGATATGTGTTGTTAAAGTCGATCAAAGACTGCCATTTGGACAGTTTTGTTGGCATATTACAACTGGAGCTATTGATATTGTGTGGGTAAATGCACGTGATCACTGATCACTTAACGGCAGATGAGTTTCATATTCGTTTGCAGCTTAAATTTTTATAAAAAATTATCAGTGTATGCTAAAAATATTTGAGTCTATGGTATATAATTAAAATTACGGAGATAAAAAATGTAATAGCTTACTTTCTAAACAAAAACAAGTGGACGTTGACAAGATGGCGAGGAATCCGATTCGTAAGAATCACATAAGGTGTAATTAAGAGCAATCGAGTAACGATTAGAACTATCCGGTGTAATAGAAGTCACCGTTTATTTTTTATCATATACACCCATAAAAACAGACAAATTTAAACTAAAAAAGACATTAATGGACTAAAAAGGAAAGAAGAAAACAAAAATAAAAAGCAACCTTAAATTACAACTCCATTAGTGTGTCTATTAATCGTATATGGTAAGGGAATTCACTCGGCATAATGTTGTGTAGTTTTATCCAAGGTACTGGTTTTCAGTGAGTTCACAGTAAGTATAAAGTGAGTAATCATGAGTAAAGTATCATTCTGTCAAAACCTTTGAAAACCAGGATGAAACGTTTTAAAAAAGCTTTTTCTCAAATCGGCGGTGATTGTAATGCTATGTAGTCCTGTGTGGTCAGGTCAGTCATGTGAAATAAATATAATATGTTAAATACCACTTTCAGTTATTGAGTACAAATGTTATTGTTCAAATGTCAAATCAAATGTTTTGTTGACGACCCCGTAGCCCAGTTGCTAGTGACCCTGCCTGCCGAGTGTGGGGTCCCGGGTTCGATTCCCGGCCGGGGCAGATATTTATATGACAGATAAATGTTTGTTCTCGGGTCATGGGTGTTTGTGATGTGATAATTGTGTCCATGCCACCCGCAACACAGGGAATCCTAGTGCGGGGGTGTGAGTGTGTGAACGTTTATTTAAAAAAAAAATGTATTATTGGCCGCCTCATACGTCATCGTAGATAAATCTCGATAAAATGACATCAGTACAAGCGTATCGTATCGATAATGTGTTTATTGTTTGACATTTTTCTTCAAACAATTATACATTCTATACATAAATCATTTGGACGCCCCATCTATCAACAAAACAAAGTGCTGGAGATTATTTGACATGTCATCCAAAATATCAAACTTTGGATGATGAACCAACCATGAGCGGCTACTGTCAGCCGTTGACTTGTTAAAACAACTGCATGAATTACTTTAATTATCACATCGAATTATAGATTCTAGATCATCAGCTTTGTTATATATAAAGCTGAAAATAAAGGTATACAGGTAGCATAACGATCCCGGGTTATACTAATAAAATACGAATGCAGTTACGAACATACACCGCGGTCAGGACCGTGTTAGTGGTGACTTCCGACCCACGACCGAGCTCGGAGCCGTCAGGTGGCGGAGAGGTGAGTCGGCGCCCATTAACACGCATGACTCGCGCTTGCATACGTGTCCGGCGGCTCCCGAGACGATCAGAACATGATCGTTTATCGAGTTAACAACAAAATTATATCGATCCAATTTACTTCCAATTTGGTTCGGTACATTATTTTTTTTTATTTTAAACACGCAATTTATATATTTTTGATAGATTATTAATTATAAAATAAATGCCGTAGTTTCCTTATGAAATATATTTATTTTAGAAGGAATCTAAAAGATGCTGCACTGTTAAATGTTAAAATAACGTACATAGCGTTACTTAAATAGGGTTTAACCCAAATTTGATACAACCTAGTCGTCAAAACCCCGCGCAGCGCCGGTCGCCTAGAGCAGCGGGACGTGGGAACCGTGCTACTTCACTAATCTGATTTAAGTATGTTTGGTGTTACGAGAACGATACAATAACCGAGTCGGTCGACCGTCCGATCGCACATCGAAAGTAACTCCGTCGTGCTCGCGTTCCTCACTGAGGTAAGAGGGCCGCGGCATTCGGTCGTGTCTATCATAATTAGAATAATTCGTATAATTCAGTTACGTTCAGTTACCCATAGACATTCAACCTATAATCAAGCTCGGCCGCAATCGCCGCCTTTTGGTTACTTTTAGAACTAGTGAGGTACTTACAACGTTCTACCGAGACTACTGCTCCGGCCCGATTCGCTCTACGTAATATTTTTTTTCAATCCTTTCAACATTGTAGATTTATTATAAATATACGCTTTTCGGAAGTCAATTATGGCAATAATATTGTCCGATTCATTTTATTTGAATAACAGAGTATATGTTTGTTTCTAAATGCAGAAATAGACAGAGCTCGTGAATTTAAATGCTGCAGCACGTGTGCAATAGGAGTCGCCGTTCTCGAACAGGACCGATGTTGTGTGTCGTCGCCGTACGACGTGTCGTGCGGTGCGGGCCGACAGCCGGACCTCCCCGCTTGGACCATTAGCCCGTCCACAAAACTCTTGTTAAAAATACGAAACACAAAAACTAAATTGTATTTAGAGAAATGTGGACGACGATTTGTAAGTAAAATGTTTTCACACGGCGCGGCGTCGGTTACCAAATACGAGACAGTATCGAGATCCACAATTGAATATTTCCGTTGTTTTACAGATTAAATGTGATCCCGTAAATCCACGGTGCGGTTTGGAAAGCGACAATGGCCCGTAATGGCCATTAACGGAACGATTACAGTTAACATATGGCCGTTCCGATCTCGTCACACATGCATCACTGTACGGCTCACGTTACAGTTTATGGGTTACGGAAGAAAGGACAACAACAACACCGCACCAAGTGAACCCCGCGCCATTACATCGCCTCATTATGTTGATCAGGTTTATTTTATAAATAACGATTACTACGCACACTACATGTAATATATTTAAGTGTTATTATATTCTACCTACGGGGCTGAATTTAAATACAAAAATTATCATTGAAGTGATTTTATGTTACGTTAATACTATATGAGTGCGAACGTAAATATGAGTGGTATGGACAACCACGACAATTGCGCTTCCGGAACGGAATAGATCAACGGAGTGGAGAAAAGAGGAGATAAATAATGAGATCGAAGTTCCTTACCGCACATCTCGGAAGTAATATGCCGTAGGACTCCCCTACGGGTGAGACCGCAGTAGAACGGCCCTACTTACGACTTTAGTTGGCCATCGAATAAAATATACAAAGACGTGAATATAACCTCGAGTGTACACACTGACGCACGCATCCATTTTTATGCATTTATTATCTGAGATGGACAATTTTTTTGTATTTTTACACCAAAAGTTAACATTCGTAAAGTTACTTATGTCGTGTGGTCTGTCGTTGCGGGGCTCGGCTGCTGGCGTTGAGTCGACTTTGTATCACAGCAAAGGGCATTACGTACCTACTATTTACGACCTTAAGCCCAGGGACTCGCCTAGAGATCTCTTTAAAGAAATCATTATAGTTGTGTGATAATATATTTTAGATAATATTATGTAGGTTAAAAAATACGCTGATAGGTTCCTTAAGAAGAGTTCACAATATTAATATTAGGAGAAAGGCTTAACTGATGGTACCAAATGTCAGAGTAAGCGAAACTGGTGGCTCTTTCATGGGTAAATGTGTTGATAATAAAATTCCGGTAAAATTGTCAGAAATGCCATACTGTAAATTAAAAACTCACACCAAAAGCATTTTTATTAGAAAGGTTATTACAAAGTTGACGATTACCTTCAGGAAAGGCTGCGTGGACGTGAGTTTAATATGTAGCTATTAATGCCTTCTGCCACTGAGTAGGAAAAAACTCCGTAGCATTTGCCAAGAACTGGCAAGAAATTCTCGCCCGCTTCTTCTTCTGGGTCCACTCACGGTATTATTTCGTTTCTTTGCTAGTTTAGGCTACTCCAAATATTATAATAAAGTTTTAGCGTAAATAAATAAACCCATTAATTTTTTGAAATGTGCGTTTAATGATCAAACTCCACGTCACTCAGGGAGGTATCGGGTCGTATGTAGGAAGTAACGGAAGAATTTATTGGTCTAAGAATTCTACAGACGAAAATCAACGCTCCTATGAACACGAAGCCTCGAGTCAGACGGCCGGCACGCGGGACCGAATGTCATTAGAGCCACTCGAGGCTTCTGACAAAGAATCAATAAGCCGTTTCGAAAGCAGATGGTAGATAGCCGCTGTATCCATCAGATAAAGGTCACTGTACATGTCATAATATTGTTACGTGCGCGGTGGGCTGTGCGCTCGCTGCTACAGTTTCGTAAACATGCGTGAGAACCATACAATACATCAGGGTTGTCACACATACGATTCTTCAACCTCCTCAGAAACACAGTGACAGTGACAGTAGGACAGTGGAAATATGTGTGAGACCCGCGTCCAGGATACCGGCAACTATAAATAATAAATAATTAATCAACTGCATTATAAAAGTCAAGAATCCAAGCCGGAATCTTAACTAACCTAATCAAACAATCCTTCTAAACGAATTCTAAAACTCTAACCCTGCCACTTACAAGGCTGCATCGAGACTCCGGCCTTAAAATTAGGGTTATCGCTAATAAATAATTTCCTTTATACATCACATTATTTGGATTTTATTTATTTATTGTTTTAATATGCAACACCAAGTAAATAAAATGATTATACATATAAATAAATTAAAGTAACAATTAAACAGCATAACTGTGCACTTATTGCATTCTCGTAAGCTACTAATTTTTAAACAACTAGTCTTAATTAATCTTAGCTGTCTCTTAGTTGGCGTTATTCAGTGCGACTCCGACTTGTCTGACTCATCGGCTATCTATTGTCATCTTCGATTCATCTATGCTTTTAATGTTACGTCAATCTAGGTAGATTTTAATCACCAAAAATTACTATCACACGAGACATTTTAACAGTATACATTTTCGCTGCTAAATCTAGAATTCATCTTCAATTTTATGGAACCTTGTTAATATATTAAAAGTTTACATTACCATTTCGTTAAGATTGCTTATATTGCTATTAGATTACTAAGTCATTTTCTCATTCCAGATGTGTTTAATGTAGTGGTGTGAAACTCGCTGCGAGTGTGCGAATGAATGAAGAGGTTAATGTTCAGTCGGACCAATCAATACCTAATAGAAGCACGAGCCAAGCATGGAATTGGTCAACTAATCTTTTCACTAGTTGTCGTCCAGTCAACCACAGACCATTGTAACTCGATCGATCTATTGTGATTAATATATGACGTCGAACTGTGCCCATTGGAACCCGTGCATATACACTCGCAGCCCAAGGTGAGTGGAGAGGCTCGTGAGATCGCGAGCCGTTCTTGAACTGTGACCGATAGCTCTCGACCCTACGTTCATTACTTCCAGCAAAAACTCCGCTCAATATAGTTATGAGCTTTAATACTTATTTAAATTGATGGTTATCGCAATTGACCTCACGTTCAATTACGGATACACAATACGTACATGTAGTTATACATGCCTCATATCGGCCGTCTAAAATGAAAATCAATAAATTAGTTGTTTTTTTCTGTATATACTTCAATTCTGAATAAAGTGTATATGTCGGAGACAATCATGAATACTGGTGATAAACGGAACGGTGCACGTTGCCCGTGAGATGGCAGCACCGTCGTTATGGTTCAACATACACCGACTCGTTCTACAACGGAGGGTAGCTAAGGAACAGGTGGTGTGGCGGGCTTCACTTGTGGTTCGACCGTGCCGGAGAGTGGAGTCGCTCCACATTTACTTATTAATGCTCAACCCTGTGAGTAGCAATTAATCTATAACACCGTCTTTAAAGAAAACCTGTAGTAGAAAACCTTGAACGTTTGTGAAAAACATAGGTATCTTCGTGACTGCTAATATATGAATCTTCGTCCGGCGATAGTAAACGTTTAAAATTTTATAAATACCAGGAGTACAGAAAGAATAATTGTTCACGAAACTTGTGTAAATACCACAGAGACGGGAGTATCGAGCTGCGTCTTCATTGAAACCATCGCTCGCTCGCTGGTAAACTTTTTGCAACGGATTGCGCAAAGTAACCGTTCAATAAAACATAAACGAGGCCGCACAATGGCCAAGCGACAAGCAATTACCGAGCTCGGAGCGACGCCTCAATCCCGCACCGACATCGACGACGCCACCGCCATCGATGGCCGGTCACGCTGCCCGCCGTCCGCCGCCGCCGACTGGTACGCATGTGTTCTCGGTAGACAACCTACACACGTAGATCACAGAATATATCAGGCGTATCCAAATTTTACATATTCATATAGTGAATGGAGCGGTGTGTCGATTATATAACAAAATTTGTTAGTTAATTGTTGTAACCAAAAGAATATACTCATACCGAGGACTAAAAACAGTTTCATACGAGCAACAGTTTAACAGCGTTATGTGGCAGGCAATTGAATAATAAATAGCGATTACTTTTAAACATTTCCCGCCCATTATTTTCACCTTCATCGATAACTAACGACAAGCTACAAGGCTATAAGCACATCTATATTCGTTTTAATTTCCCGTGTCCGTCTGCTTCGGTGAATAATTCCAATTCCCTCTACTTCTAGATGCATAATTTACACCGTGGCTCTCAGGCACCACACACTACAATACAGTTACTATCAGAACGTACTGTATATTTCCTAATCTCATGCGACGGCGTCAAAAAAATTAATGTTGAATACTTACTTACTGTCGTGAAATTTCTTTAATTATTTATTTTACGGTCTTCCACTAAACATTAGCACTTGTCAACAATATAGTATTAATTAATTTCCTCGATCAGGGAAAACTGCAGTTTAGTTAATCTATGTATTCATAAACTTCGTGACCTTCACTGCTGGACATAGGCCTAATTGATGTTAATTGTTTGTTAAGGTCGTCAGACTTACTTATTGGGGGGTGAACTATTCTTCTCTTGCCAGGATGTAGATGTCATTCTAGGATTTTTCTTCCCCTTCAATAATCAATCCTTAGAGCGAGTTGCCTGCCCATTGCCCCAATAGCCGGCTAATTCTGTAAGCTATGGAGGTAACGTTTGTGAATTCCGTCACGTGAAAGTATGACGAAACACATGAGATCAGCTAAGCATAAAATTATATTGCAATTTTTTATATATTATATATCCTATACATCTACTGAGAATTTAAAATAATATTGACCAGCCCGTGGTCAAGTTCGTAGTGACTCTGCCGGCAGATATTTGTGGTCATATGCTCGTTGTCAGGCGGCGGCTATTTGTGATGTCTCCTTTGTGTGTGTGTTCATGAGACTCGCATGAACTCACTCTTACATTTCCTCTTAGAGACTCGCTAAGAGGAAATGTAAGAGTGAGGGTGTGAATGTGATATTTATCATTTTTAAAAGAACCGCTTCACGCTTTTAAAAGAAACACAACTTTATACTAAGATTTCCCGGTGTACCTTAAAGGACACAAAATATCACAAAAACCCATCAAAAGGAAATAGATATTTATCATGTTTATCTTAGTAAATTTAGTCTAATGAATTTAAAGTGACAGCAATAAAATACTTTATATGTTTTGTATACAAAATAGCTTAGGTAAGGATACGAAAGGACTTGTACTTCTGTTTTATAAACATGCCAGTTTCGTAGCGTGATTGGGAGTCGCTAGACAGAGTGTGCAGGTCTCGGCGCACACCGCACACCGCACACCGCACACCGCACACCGCACACCGCACACCGCACACCGCACACCGCAGCGCCATCGCCATGCAAATGTTCTGCAGTCACTATGTAACAAACCTATAAAATGCTGCTTTACGTTGAAACTGTAGTTTTTACTACAATAATTTCTCAAAACAATATACATACACCTTAATGTAGTAGATTCAGTACAAGTTTTTATTTAGTCAATTTGTAAGTTCCCCTGGAACAGCAGGTCCACCACGCCTGCTACTAGTAATGTTTCTACAATGAAGCAATTTGCTTCAAGCAACATTATGTTTCGTTTTGAATGATATCGGAGCCAATGACGTTTACAGTCGAGGCTTTTCGTTATAGTCCTGAGGTACAAAGGCAATATGTCTGCGTCCTACTTCAAATGGGTCTTTTGTTCTCGTATTTAAATTGATTTTACATATGTACGGAATTTGATGGGAAACTGTAACCTTCTTAATACCAGTATCGTTAAGTATAGGTATCTACTTATTACCGCATCTTCTTGAAAAGGTTCTCGAACTTTCACGAACATCGAAAAACATGTACCGAAAACTAAACCTACAAATCAAAAATATCCTATTATTATTATATTAAGACAAAAATTAAATGTAGATTAAAAGCAAAAAAATTAAAAACCCATTACATATATTTAAATTTGACGCGTTAAAATCAGACAGCAACAATCTCATCTAAGATTGCTGTAATAAATACGTAGAGTCAATTGAAAATAATCTAGCAAATAACCTGAAATACTTTTGGACACATTTAAAAAACATCAGAAAATCTCGAAACACCAATCCTGCTCGAATGATATTGAATACTAGAGAAGCTACAGACGGCTCAAGTGTTGGCCGATTTCTTCGCTTTAGTCAACGTCAACAGTGACTCACTCTACGTCTATCATAGCTTTGTGCATAATATCTCTATAAATAATCATATCTGTAATATAAAAATTACTACGAAAGAAGTCATTTAGAAGTTAAAATGACTTGACACAAAGAAGGAAGCGGGTCCTGATAATTTGCCTCCATTACTGATTAATAAGTGTGCTATAGTTTTATCTTCACCCATCTGTTTAATTTTTAATAAATAACCTAGAACCGGAATATTTCCAGATAAATGGAAATGTGCAAGCATCGTACCTATACACAAAAATGGTGGTCGTGTCGTGTCGTGTTTTCGAGTCACTTGTACACCCAATATTATCATGCCACATACACCAAGTAATATCGGAGGCCCAACATGGTTTTGTCGGAGCTCGGTCTACTATCAGAAACTCCTCCTCCTGGAACTCCTCCAAGGAACGCTCCTGGTGTGGCTCTTCTCATATCTGGTTACTATATAGACATTCATACGTAGCAATCAGTGATCATTCATCCCAGATATACAGTGCTCCCTCAGTACCTTAGGGATCCATTTCGGGACCACTACTATTCAGTTTGTTTATAAATGGTATTATCGACTGCTTCCAACATTCTAAATACTATATATTCGCATGTCAAGTTTACGAAAATTTTTCAAAGTAATAGCGATGTCCAGTCCCTGCAGGATACATCGACAGAGTTGCTAATTGGTGTAAACTTAACGGTATGGATCTAAATCCTACGAAATGCTCTTACATAAGTTTTACTCGAAAGCGATCGGTACATGAAGCTAGATATGCCATAAACAATAGTCCTTTACAGAAACGTGAATTCGTCCGCGATCTGGTTGTGACAATAGACGCCAAGCTACGTTTTAATATTCATATTGATAACATCCTTAGATCAGCTCGTAAAATGTTCAGTTTCTTATTTAGAAACCATTTAAAAAACTCTAAACCCAAAAACCTCTATACACAACTTAGTTAGAAGTAAACTAGAGTACGCATCGGTAATATGGAATCCTATTTACCAAGTACACAAGGATCGCATAGAAAGCCTGCAGAAAAGATTCACAAAATACTTTTCTAATGTATCCGACAAAAGATCACTCTACGCTACTAGACTTAAAAATTTCAAATTGAATGCACGATCGGACGAAAATCTCAGGCCATGGTTCTTTTATACAAGCTACTAAACGAGACCATAGATAACCCTGATTTGCTAAGCCAATTGTATTTTAAAATTCCCTCTCGTTTACCGCGATAGGTACCCTATATCACCTCTCACCCACAAAACCTACAAAACGAATCTTAGCCATCACTCTTATAGGTAGGTAGGTAGGTCTAATAGGTAGGTTGATCAGGCTATACAAGGAAATGGTCTCTATTGATAAGTCACTTGATTTGTTCAGTGATAATATTAAACAGTTCAAAAATAAAATTTGAAAAATTATGAATATTCAAGTGTCATAAAACTTTTTTCACCGTTTCATACTTATTATTTAACGTTAAGTTATTCAACGACTTTTTTCTTCAGTCTAAAATGTTATAGTAATTTTACTTCTAAGTACCATTATAGTATACATTATCATGATGTAACTACCTGTAAGTGGAATTATGTGTAAGAAAGCTACTTTGGACCACTATTATGTAAAACAATGTATTGTCACATTTAATTCTGTTGGTGGTTCAATAATATCAATAAATAAACTCCATGACGGTTGAGTTGCGGAGAACATTCTAGCAATCTCCAACCGTAGCAACGGAACTCCGGTCGCAGTGAACGCGCAAATTCTAAGTCGACACCCGCCCGGGGACCGCGCCCGCTCCACCGGCACCACGGCGCACCAATTACAGCGCATTCTGGTAAAAACTCACGCGGCAATTTCCAACCGTCACCGCTACGGTTGCGGGACCGCGATTCCAATGTGATTGAAGTCACCCATTTCCGCCGTATCCATCTGTTTATCATTATTTATTTTTTATTAAATTTCATAAATTTACTGTTATTAAATATTACGGATTCTTTCCGGCCACAACTCGATTCCGTGGAGAAATATACTGGAATGTTGATATGGCGATTGTACCATCATGCGATAATCGGTATTTTGCCACCGTATACTAGTGTACCTATAAATCGCGCTATCGAAATTTTCTACATTAAATTGCATTTCCTTATGGTCTCGAACATGGAACAATCGTAGCTAGGCTGCTCCCCCGGCAAAATCCTCCTTTGGTAAACTAGTGCCATAATTCTTGCAACAGATACAAATATTTCAGAATTCACTGGATTGTCGACAGAGGAGACTGCCGTTAATGAACATAAAACAATGTACATATTATGTTCAACATCTTAAACAGTCCTACCGGTATGTCGCTCCGTGAGTTCCCAAATATTACACAGCTTAATCGCAGCGCCACGCTCGCTCTGCATGCGGAATCAGACCATTTACACACAAATACTGGGTTATTAGGACCTATTCATACATAGCAAAGTCCAACACGGGGTGCTGGTATGTTGTTAAGTTTGCATTGAATGATAAGCGAAACCACAAATGTAACTGTAGTACTTAATTTCGATAGTTTAGGTAAGTAGTAACAGCGCTATATTGCTGTTTTTAAGAGTCAGTATTGCACAGTGTCCCATACATAAATTTACAACAATACCGACGCAGTATAGCGCCTTATTTATTATAATTACATGTTATTTCACTCGTACTTTATTACTTCTGAACTCATTACAACACTAGCAGATAATACAATCACCGTCTAAGCCACGAGAGCGCTCCGTGCCTACCAGACGAGCATAAATCTACAAAGCTAACAGAGCAACACCTCACTTCGGAGCTGCGAGGTAGTAACTCAGCAGGCGTCAGACATGACGCTTCGCTGTCGCTACCACGAAGCATCACGAAACGATCCGCTGAGCCATAACGAACCTTACGGGATCGCAATAAGAATCTTAGATAAACCCCTGTTGTCGTTTAAGTCTAGCGAAATAAAACCTTAATACTAGAGCAATAGATTTAATTTTGGATAGACTACCTTTTCCACCCTGTAATACCTGCATCTTACGATCAAAACCGATAGTATTACCATCGTAGTAGAGACTACCTTCGATTACCAGTGTAAGGAGTCCAGGTAGTCTCGGTGTATGAATGTTTCACGCGTTGATAATTTACGCGCGAAAGCCAGCTTCGCCACTAGCAGGGCAAAGCGGTGCAACGGGGCTGACGGTGGGGAACGCTGGCCGTGTACGTATCGATGTCGGCACAACACTTCATGGTCGGTGAGCGATGCGGCGGCACATGGCGCTGGCACATGACTGCATCACGGTGCACGGGCGTGCTTTATGGCGATCGTGTTACTAGGTACAACGAGTATTAACAACACATATCGTGGCTATTGCGGCACGACCCACGATTAATTGATTGTTAACAAAAGTTTATACATTAGATTGATCGCTTCATGAAAATAAATACACGGTGACAGATTTATTTTGCATAACTACAAATATTGTGGTAAAATGCAGGTCGCAGATCAGACGGCAGCGCGGGGCAACGATGGTCCTTGCTCGATACAGTTCAGTCTTTGCAATATATAGATAAATGAACGATAGGGTTTTCTCTAACATCATCATCATCCATCCATCAGCCTTTGGAGGTCCACTGCTGGACATAGGCCTCCCCTAACTTGCGCCACTCTGACCGGTCCTGTGCCTTCTGAATCCAGCGGATGCCCGCTATCTTCTTCAGGTCGTCAGTCCACCTGGTCGGGGGGCGTCCTATGCTCCTTTTTCCGAGACGTGGGCGCCATTCGAGGACCTTTCTTCCCCAACGGTTATTCGATCCTCTAACTATGTGCCCAGCCCATTGCCACTTCAGCCGGCTAATTCTCTGAGCTATGTCGGTCACCCTCGTTCGTCTACGGATTTCATCGTTTCTTATTCGATCGCGTAGAGAAATACCGAGCATAGCATATTTCTCTAACATTTATGCCTAATTCAATGTACACACAAAATATAAACATAAGTATACCTTCGCTTCAAAAATGTACCCTATCAACAGTACAAGATAAATTACCTTTGCAATAATATATGAGTACTTACGACCTGTTTTGGTCCTTAATAAGAAAACACAGCGAGAGCGTCTTATGTTTACCACGTTCGCCGCCCTGCCCACCGCAAGCGCGGGTACCGTACTTATGGAACACGTCCCCGACCGCAGCAGATCGTCTCGACTTAAACGGTTCTCATAGCTCGGTTCTTGTAGCGTGGGGTTACTTCATAACAATAACTGGATATTTCCTGTGGTTACCTCTTCGTTAAATATTTGGTCGACGTAACAAAAGTCAAAACAATGCTGGTGTAAACTGAAGACTACAGCCGTACCTTCTCTTACAACAAGCTAGGTGACGTTCGTGGGAGGTAGCCGGAGTGAACCGGTACATATATCGTTTAAATATAGTATCATTAAAGCTTTTCCAATGGAAATAAAGGAAATCGGTACCTCGTTTCCATCTTGACCACAAACGTGCCAGTAAAACCATTGGTGTTACTGACGTTGTGAGCGGTCCTCTTTCTCTGTGTCGGCTATCGAATTGAAAACACGCTAATCTCGTGTGGCAACAAAGTGAAGAGCAGTGATAGGCAATATTGATAGGCAACTGAACTATAAGTTGGTCCTTAGAGAAATAAACAGGGGCTGGTGGAATATAAATAAGGAGCTTACCCAGCGGGAACGGCAGGAGCTCATGCCACTTAACATTTGCGCTGACTGGGTGCTTAACGCTTAAAAAGTTTGGAATTTCAGGAAATCCTTCTCTGACCTTTTGTCAGAGAGACCAAGTATATTTTAAAGATTACCTCCTCAATTTGTAAATTAACAAAAAAAACTTTACTTTTATCTCATTTACGAATATAAAATGCGCTGTCGATAAGAAATACTGCTGCTTTGAATGAAATTACCTTTAAAAAGTCCTAAATGTAGTGGCATTATGCACAAATGAGGTAGAAAAGCGGAACCGCAAAGCTGCGGCCGCGTCGTTTGTGAACCATCTCCGGTGCGTGCCACCGCCTCCCGCGTCGTCTGTACGTCCTGGTTCGTCGCTACCCTCGCCGCCAGTCAATGGAGTAATTTATAGTTCCTATAAATCAGATGTCCTAGATTTCATACCCGGGCCGGTTTAAATAACTAACACGAGTTTTTTCTCGGATCTTAGATTCAAAATATAATCTCGTGTGGCCGACCGTGGAGAAGGTTTGTTACCTGTTGAAGTGTGGAGATCTCTGGGTTAACGTAAAATTGTAAAGTGGGCATCATCTTATTAGATAATATAGACATGTTCAGGTATTTATATTTCGAATGGATATTCTGTATATTTCATCTATTTTGGGAGGACTTCTTTACAATTGTTTCCTTTTTCACTTTGTTTAAAAAAATTGTAACTTAAAAGAAGTAAGCCATTTTAATACGATCACTAGCGTGCATGACTACAGTGGAAAATTCCGAAAGTTTCATTATAACAGTTACTTTGATGAAACGTCTAAATACAGCAACACATATAAAGACCCGTTTAAAATTTAGCTGATGGTGCTAGATTAGTTTAGAAATACCACATACAAACAATAGGCCATTTTCTAATTCCCGCTCCTCGTGAACCGCAGTTCATTACATGGCACCGTCACACCTCGGCCAGCCGGTCCACCGCGCCGACGCGGACGTGTCGAATCGCGAATGTGACATTAGTGAATTGTTTCTCACCGGCGTCGCCGCAGCTGCCGCGCTCTGCTACCATCGCTCGGCGGCTAATAGCTCCCCGAGCCCGCGAGCTCCTCAAGTGGAATGTCAAGGTTAATTATGATAAGAGGGAGCCGGGAATGTCAACAGATTGTGTTGCTACTCGCATCTTTGCCGCGGCCGGCGAGTATAGATCATCGATATAGTTTTATAATGATCCAGTAGGTAGGAGATTTTTTGTCACTTTTCAGCAGCGAGACCTAATTTATAACTTCATACTGAGTATTCAAGATCATCAAAATTAAATGAGGATATTATGGGTAATATAGTCACCGCTCTCAGAGCAGCACTTCATTGAAATTTGTAACATTCCTTCTTATCACCACCGCTTCACCGCCGTTCCATGAGAATAAAATTTAGCCAATTATATTAATGTGTTATTCATTTTATCTTCGCTGTTAAATTAAAAGTCAACCTCAAGCTATGTATGTAAGTACATTAATAATCATCACCATAATCCATTACTTACGATATTTTTAACATGCGAAACTTAACACGACGGATATGCATCACAGACAGTGGAATTTAATATGTAACTTACTTGAAAATAAAGTTAATATGACGTAGTCGCTGGTGGTAGTGACCTCTTCACTCCGGAGTTAACAACAATCCGACATTGTATCATTAGTACTGTGCCGATACCGTCTCCGGGCGCTCCCGCTCCTTACTCCATGCTAATTGTGCCACTAATACTCAACCTCAAATAAAACGTACACCGACACACATAAAATAACGCTGAACCGTATAAAGACCATATGAAAAAGTAACCAGATTATAACCAAAAAAAAAATTAAATGGTACACTCTCATAGCAAAACTACGCCGAGAACCACCACATAGACCACAGAATTGTCGACCAATTCATCTAGTGCGTTCCAATTGGTCAGAAAAGAATTCAGTAAGAAGAAGCGGTTATGAAGTCGTCAAACCATAAATGTCTATTTCTTACGGCAAACCGCAATGTTAATAATAATATTAAAATTTTAATAGTAACAAAATTTATGTGATATCCAAGATCTTTAGCATAATACTTTGAGAACCAGTGCGTCGTGTTCCGTACGTCGTACCACTGTTACTATAAACAGTTAGTTCGTAACGACGCGCTACATTTAGATATCGGCGCTCATGTTGTGGGCAAACGAGAGCCGCGGGCGAGCGGCCGTCACGACACCCGCCTTCCACGTTACCTGTGCCTGGGACGAGTCGGCAACATTCACACACACTGGGTGACCACCGCTGACTAGAAGAAAAACAGTACAAACGAACAAGTTAAGTTCGTCGAAGTTCAAGTATTGTAAACTTATTTAGTAATGGGGGAACACGCAACCATATTCCTGCAGAAGATCTCAAGGAGAGGGAACGGCTGAAAAACAGCGCTGCGCGATGTTGTTACCCCGCGTCAGCTGAAGCTGAGCCGCCTCCCCCCCCCTTTTGCCTCAAATTATTTGTATTTGTTGCAATGTTTTTATTAAGTTCGTGTTTTTAATTACTTCTTGTGTTTTTTTTATTCATATCTTTTATTCTTTGTATATGAGAGGCGCTAAATTATTATTATTATTAAGCTAAGCGCTGGAATGAAATTGGTATTATAACTCTTGCACCCGAACACATGTGCTCTGGAGTACTGGAGTATCTCGGCAATCGTGAACTATCAGGAGGTTTTACCGCGTTACACGCGGGTTTAGTTAGCTTTTATATCATGAAACACGCGCCAAAAAACAGATCGATATCTGGTCCTGCACCCGTGCAATAACAACAAGCAGTATTCAGAGAGCCAGACGCGAACGTAACAGTGACAGGCCGACGATCCTCTGCGTGGTCCGCGCCCCCGCTGCACCCGCACGACGGCTAATGAAGTCAAACTTCATTAAAGTTACAGCACATTGTTACGCACTGCACGTCTCTTGGGATTCGTCAATGAGGTACTTGCCCTGTGGTAGAAATTTCGTGTTCATCTTCCTATGGTTGACTATTCCAATAAAACTAACTGAACGGAATATACCAGCTATACCAGTATGTTAGTAGGAATATACCAGTATATCAGTAGCAAGAAAGACTTGCCTTATATATGTTCACCCATTAATCTAGCGTGAAGTTGAGGTCAGCGGTACTTCAAATTCATAACTGGAGAAATTTACCAAATTAAATGTTCCATCTCAGTGCTCAGTAGGAGCAAAATATCTAAATCCTACATCAGACAGGACCTGAGCTCTATCTGACGCCAGCCACAGACGTGCAATAACTGTGATAACATAATTAACAAACGTAACCGTTCAATTCCACGGTACTAGTAAAACAAGGCAACTTTGATAAAGGCTAGTAAAATAAATGACATAGTATTAAGTCGTGGAAAGTTCGCACCGTCGGGATTGCATCGCGACGTCGTTCGTAAGGCGTGTCCACGGCGAGGAGCGCTCGATTCACCGTTCAGATTGATTCGGCTCCAGCGCCGTGTAGCGGTGATCGTTTCTATTTGTCTTATAAAAACGTTGGGTTGAAGAAAGAGTCAGGAAATAAGGAGTAATAGTAATCGTGAATTGCAGCTTCGTAACGTCTGCGCGAATCTGACAGCGTATTTATCGCGCTCGCTGTCGTTCTACGACTTTTCCTATACCACATAAATAGGTGCCCCAACCAATTGAAATGCTAGGATTTCTGTGGACATTAATAGAAGCTCATTCATAAGTAGCCACTCGTACCGTCATATACACATGTAATCATTCATCGTTGCCACCCATAATCGTCCCACTGCTGGACTCGAGTCGCCTCTCACAATGAGAGCAGTTAAGACCATAGTCCGTCACGCTGGCCAAGTTGGCAGACTTCACACACTTTTGAGAACATTGTGGAGAACTGTAAGGTGTGCAGGTTTACTCACGATGTTTTCCTTCAACATCAAGCAACTGAGAATTAATTTGTAATACGTACATAATTTGCAAAATTAGAGGTGCGTGACGGATTCGAACTCGAGTCTCTCGTGCGGAAGACTGACGTCAAACCACTAGGCTATCATTGCTGTATTATTATAGACAAAAAAAACATGTTCAACAAAATGAATTAAAAACTTTACTATCTAACTCCATTTAAATCCGGTGTGTAATATGTAGTTAGATACTTGATAGAGATTAGACAGTGCACTAGTTGATACAGGTCTTACTTCGGACATGTAAAACATTTGAACAGGTTCCGGTATACGAATTGATTAAAGGTGACCGTTTAATGCGACGAGCGTTCGGGGGGCGCGGGGAACAATACACGACAAGTAGTTGCCTACAGCATTACAAATATTATTGGTACTGAAGAAAAACATGTGGACCGATGTGGCGGCAGTAGGGTGAGCACATAACTAGATGTAGTCTTTTAAAATACGATGATTTTCTCTAATGTATTATCATTTATTGCTTCTTTCGAATATAATAATTTAATAGAAATTAACCTATACAGGTTTTTTTAAAATAAATGATGTAAAAATATGATATGTATAATGAAACTAAGTAATTCGTGTGCAGCAATTACTGACAGCCCGAGCGCGGCGAGCTGACCCAGACGGATCAGCTTTCGAAAAATTAAACTCGATTGGCACCATATGAATTTATAGCCCACTATAATGGCTTGGGCGTTCACTTGCCACAAATCAATCATAGTTACATAATTTATAGATCTAACAAGTGTACAGGTACCTTTTTTATTGAGGTGGCATTAAAAACCGCAATTGCAGGCCCCGTATTTTAACTGGGCCTGCTACTTAAATATCTATGAGTAGCAGACACTCATACTGTGTGGTATATTTGGAGCATTACTTTGCATGATTTGTTATAATTGTTGTTCTTAGTCGTCACTTATACATAAAAACACCAGGTTTCTTGGAATAAGTTACTTCACAGGAGAATTGGTTATTAAAAGTGATAAATGAAGAAACCTTTAAGCGAAATGAAATTATTTTATTAACAAAATCTACAGCTCCTAATTAGATAATGATTAATGTGTCTTATATATTAACACTTACAGCCAATTACGGATTTACATTTTTCACACGAAAATTGTTATTATTTTACTATCATTAAGGTTTACCTACATATTAAATATAAGTGATACATACGACGTGTGTATTTGCATTTGTGGATGTATGTGCGTAAATATACAATAAATACAATATGTAAATGGTATCTAAAAACTAAATAGATATTTAAACATAACATTTTGGCACAAGTTCAGAGCAGTCTGAACCCGTTGTAAATGCCACGCAGAAAGGACATATCACTTAAGTTCCGTCTACCCTCAAAAGACATAAAATGGTGATGTAATCACGAGTCCTGATAATGAAAAAAACTATTCGAACTTCGGTAATTTAGATATTTAATAAACTTACTCTGAATTTTCTCTAACTTTTCAATGCATTAGGGGTTCCAAATTAGACTACGGTATTCAAGAATACTTCTAACATAAGAAAAAGATATAAGATAAGAGAAAGATTTTAAACCAAAATAAACCAGTTAAGAACAACAAGATAAAAACCAAGACGTTTTTAAACTTTAATCATCACTATTTTATGTGGTCAGAAATGGTTAATTTCGAGTCAATCAAAACTCCTAGGTCATTTTTTGTATTAATTATTTATAATTGTATGTTATAGGAAAATTTTCAAATGAACATTTACTTAAATTTATACCAATTCGGTTCTTAGCGTTGTAATGATCTATCTGATAAAATATTTAGTTAAAATAAGTGTATATGATTTTATTATATCATATTTATTAGTAGCCCAGTTGGTAGTGACCCTGCCTGCCGAGCGTGGGGTCCCGGGTTCGATATTTATGTGACAGATAAATGTTTGTTCTCGGGTCATGGAAGTTTGTGATGTGATAAATGTATATGTCCATGCCACCTGCAACACAGGGAATCCTAGTGCGGGGGTGTGAGTGTGTAAACGTTTATTTGTTATTTGTTATTTCTTTCAGAGCTGTGTAGCCCCGGGAAGTGATGAAGAGCTGCATCACCAGCGCCGTAGCAAGTGCTCGTTACCAGTTAATTTAGTTTTAAAAAAATGAAAATACCTACATATAATAAGCGGAGGAGATCCCGAGCAAACTTTAACATATTTCATTATGAACGTTCCATGCAAATAAAGATTTGAACTTGAGAATGAACATAAAAACGGTATCCGTGCCGGACCTACTTCCATCGGTTACTCATCATGCGTTAGGTTTTTGTAGATCCAAAAATATTTTCGGTCACAATATCATTTCCGATCGGTCCGAACAGAACGGGCGCGGCGGGCGGCTCGATCCCAATTATAGATAGCGCAGGTTTGACTCGAGACGTCACCGCGCCGCCGATAACCCCGCGACGAGGGCGAGGTAATAGTCCCCGACACACAATGCAGCCGCGGGCTCCGAAGGTTGAACAACGACTCTGGACAACTCGTCGACAGCTCAACGACTAACTTTCCGATTTGATCAGATTCTAGTTTCCATTGCGAAGAATCCCTTCAAATTATCTGTCTATTCGGTTTCAGTGCTGACTGATTCTATAATTAATATTTCATTCGCTTTCAGTTACCGAAGAAGTTCCCTGTTTTAAGATGTGATATTTTAAGTATAATATGTAGTTACAAGCAATTTAAATACGATTGGGCCTATTTTAAACGGAGACAGTATCCAGTACACCCCAAGTTTCCCTAATGTAAAGCGATATTCGTACACTGCAGAAGCCGGTACGGTAGGAGGAGGATAAAAACAAACATATTTATTTTTGTTATTCTCTTCACCCGAGAACATAACGGACAAAACCTTTAAAAGATTCTCACAATATACTAAGAGCACTCATAAACTGCGCTCTGACATTACAATTATTAATACACAAAGAGATACAGCTCACAAATATTTATAAATAAATACAACGTAAGTGCTCCATCACGATTCGACTTTCAAACGATAACATAATTGAACTCTTTAACCGCGAGCTCGTTCAGTCGGAGTGCGTTCAGTCAAGTTTTCTTATTCTTCATTATAACCGTCGAGAATGAAATGTTGAATCACATAGGAAGCTGAACGCTCGAACTCCCAAATAAATATGTCAAGAGCGTTTCGGAACGTTGTTATTGGAAAGTATGCTAATATAAACAATATTATAGCGAACGTTCCACTGTGTTGCGCCAGCGCAACCGGCGGCCATCTTGCGGCCGCGCATCTAACTAACTGCGGAGTGCGGAGATCGGTGCTTACAGAAGAAAACTTTATTTTTTTGATATGCATTTACCATTCAAGGAAGTCCTCTTTAAATCTTTGACTGTAAACAAATCTCTTGTGCACATTGTGCTCCCTGCTGTAAAACGATCGTTATTGGAACGGGATGGTTCTAGTTCAATCCGACGGAGCCCGTACTCGATGCCGGAAATTGTTTCGTAGAACAGCCGTCTATCCAGAAACAATCAACTAGTATACCGACTCGCACTTGACCAATACGGCAGCCTATGGTCTTTAACATTGTGAGAAAAGACCCCAGTTCAGCGGTGGGACCAAAAGTATCCTATTGCTTTTAATATCTGTACTATGGTGACGAGATTATAATAATAAATACATTGTGCTATCGTACATTACGATGCATTCGTAGGAAAATTAATTGTTTACACAGTTAACTTTCTATGTTCTTCTGTGGGACTACACAATTTTATAACAGAAAACAAATCCACCGAGTGTTATATGAAACGTACGAACAAAAGACATCGACGCGGTCCACGTCGACGGTCGACCGTCGTCCGGTGGGCGCGGGCCGGTCGTGGCGAGTACCGTCCGCACGCACGGTCGTTATAACTGACGAGTACCGCTGTAACATGTTAATCAAAAGAAAACAAAAACCGTGATGCAACGAATTTTGTCTGATCATCCGTCGTCCGATCTCAATGTGGGAGACAGAAAAAAACACTCTGTCAAAGTTAATTTCATATACTCATAGAATGCCACCTACACAAGTGTGTAAACCGAAGGCACTTTGTCTCTTTATTTGCATTTAGTTTGTATAATTATAATGTATAGTTTGGATTATCATGGTATTTTTACTATTATTTATTAAATTTATTCGGAAGCTTATTTACGCTATTAAAATTATAATAGACAAATCGACACGTCACATTGAGTCCGAGATTAGAAGTGGTTGTACATTAGACGTAGTTGTAGAATCAGGAAGGAAATGTTCACACTGTCATAATATGTACAACAAATATATCTCCCTATGAAGCTGCAGACGGGATAGCTATACGTATCAAATTTATTTCTGTTCCCCGGTGTATCGTTCCACCAATTCGTGACTAATTTTTCCTATGAAATGTAGTAGGAATGCGTGCGTCAGTAGTCGCGTCGGTCACGGCTCGGTGCCGTCGCGTCGCCGCGGCGTTCCCGCGCCGTGCAACCGGCGAATAGAATTACACGCTTGTAAACGAACAAATTAGATTAAGCGCGACAAAAACACGCTTGTCGAATCGCCGGTGAAGTAGAACCTTCCGCCGACCCGACGCGCCGCCTGTTTTGTTCTGTTTGTGGCCACCGCGGAGGCGGCGGCGGCGGTTGCGGGGTACCACCGACCACAATTACATTATGCTTTTTGTCGTCTATTGAAGGACAGTAGATGGAAGTAACGAATTTCAATAAAAGTATATATTTTTATCTAGAATTCAATTTCATTTAATAATATTTACATCACAGTAAATATAGTATATTTGCAGTGATATTTTACTGATATTAAAATGACTACAATTGAAAACTGAAGAAATGCATTATCAGTTCATGCAATGAAAAAAACTGTCAGTAAGCAACCAGCATTACTAAAGATTGCTCAAAATTATCATATATGTACTAGAATCTTCAAATATACCGAACCTTCCCGATATGTATTACTTCCAATTAACAATAATGAGTGTACATTCTCCTATCTTAACAAATACGAATACCCAACGAGTGTGACAGTATGACAGTGTACCGGCAGTAGAGACAACCTGCGACCGTGTTCAGTCATCGCACCCGTACTCGGACAACGCAACCATTAAGTCGTGTGTTAGCAACAAAAAGTATCTAAATTCATGTAACGCCTACAACTTCCGACAATTACAATTAAAGATCGCAAATGCTTGCGTTCACATCGTATCACGCCAAGAGCCGATCGAGCGCTAAACGAGCTCGCAGATACGACCCGCGGCCGCCCGTCCGGGCAGTATTCCGGATTCAATTATAGTTATTAAAGCAGCCGTCAATTACTCGTCCATCAAAAAACATACATCCAGGCCGCCGCCGTATAAGTCTCCGGCAACACAATAACATCTCGAGCGGCTTACCCACCGTCCGTCTGAGATTGCACCCGCTGAAACCTTTCTAAGCCGCCAACCGCCTGCTATAGCAGGTAATCGTTTGTGAATAAACACTTCGATCGTACAACTAATATTGTTATGTTTAAGAAACTAGCATGGATCTCATTGATATAACACCTATTCAATTACGCATAGTGTCCCACACTTGTTTCCGTTGGGAAAATCAATGATTTTCTCAAATAGCAAATGCACCCGAGACATTTTTTACATCTTTTTTTCTTGCATTTCATGTTTTCATTCAAATAATTTCTTTGCTTAAAGGATTAGCCTTAGGATTACAACAGTTCTACAAAAATACACTAACCTTTAATTACTACCCTCTTAACAAAATGTTATAATAACTTTTATTGTCTACTCTACGTCCCTCCACATACATTTCCCTAGATAGAAGGTATGTCAAATAACATCTATATCTGATTAGTGTTTAGAAAAAAAGCAATAATTATCTTTTTCCCTCTATACCGACATAAATCCAATCACTTCATACATTTTTTTTAATTAGTTAAGATTTGTTATTGTACATTTACTGTACTAAAATTATTTCATTTATCTAAGTAACATAACTTTAATCTATATCGTTACGCATTTAATTGTCGTTAGATAGTTTAATAACTCTGGGTATAACCGGTATTCTGAGAGTAACTGTTAATATTTTCAAGCAACAGACAGTGCGTATGGAGCCTTATATCGGCGCGAATCAAACCCAGAATCATGTGATGGCGGCGCACCAGCGGCGCGGCTGGTCAGCGAGCAATCAGGTGAATTGACGACAGTGAGATAGATTGGCACTTGCGTGCTGTAATAAAAGTTTACGTTATGCAATACACGTAAATTCACCTCTACCAGCGCCGCGCCGATTGATGGTCATGCACAGTCAAAACACATAATTATGGTATGAACACAGAAAATATAATTTTAATATTTGTAAAGTGACCTCCAGTAGGTGGAGGGGGTAGTTGTCGAGCGGGAGTCTTATAATGAACAGTTAGTCTTGTTACGTATGCGGTCCCGATCGGAGGTGTGCCAGGATGCATAACTGAAATGAAATAAAATTATATTTTATTCGAAGTTGGTTTTTACAAACACTTTTCTAACGTCAAACACGCCATCGCTTCAATAAATCCGTAAATGCCGTGGGAGGTCCGGGAAGAAGAATCGGCAAGAAACTCCCGAACTATGTCTATTAGTGATCGCGGGATTAATACTTCCCAGTGTCCCTTAATGTGTATATCATAAGGAACATTGGATATTGCAGATATAATTTAAATAAACTGGTTAACTGTCGTTGTGACATCGTAGGGAATGTATAGTATACCTGTATAATGGAATCAATAATTAAGTATAGGTAGTGGAAATATTAAAATTTTTTAAGCTTTTTGTGGAAATACATACATTATTTTACGCACCTACGCTACAACTTATATTATAGCACAAAAGCTTTACTTCCAAACATGTCGTACAATAATAATAAATTAACAAACAATATATGAGCAGCATCTTTTCAACTAATCAATAATCACATAAAACCACCGTACAATGTATATTTCCTTACGATTAACTCATTCGAGTGCTTTCCATACTTAACAATTCCAACTCCATCATCAAAACTTTTTCCACGTAATTTTATTGAGTTTAGAATGAATATTGATGAAGCCATTTACGTATCTCGGCGGCAGCTCGGCGCACAAACTAATAGGAGAAATTGTACTAATCACTTAATTACTGCCACCGAAATGTTTAAAGCTCACGGCGCTCTCTCCGTAATGGCGTATTGTATCTAAATTTTATTGTACTCTTAAGGGGTTATCTAGTGGCGGACCACCCCGGCTCGCTTTCGCTATGTTAATATATACGGACGGCTCCGCCCGCGGGTTCATTATTTAAAACTGGGATAATTAAAGCTACCCACCGCCTCGCCGTTACACCGCGACTGAGGACATTGGAAACCCTGATTTATTACTTTATAGGTTGCGTTAACGTTACACTGATGATTTTTGTTTACTTTTTAAATAGCATTTATATGAAAGTGTTCTTAATAACTTAATTGTATTGTATTACGACCTACCTTAATACTTTAATACATGGCGGCCGATACAACCGTTCATTCCTTGAGGCTCTTGCGAACTTATAAGTATCTCACACGAGTGCGGGCAGTGTGGTACAATCGATTCGCAGAGATCGCCCGTGGTACGAGACGGGCCCCCCACGCACGTCATCCGTACTCATGTCAAAAATTGTAACTCATAACTCCTCTTCAGACTTTCAAATGAAAATTCTCTTGGTTTGGTGGTTGGTTCTCCCAAACACATGCTTTATTATTCAGCTCAAAAGCTGATAATTTTAACAGGATCGCAGTCAATTTGATATAGAAATATCTAGTAAAACCATTCCTCTGATAAGAGGTTGGTCATAATCGACATCGGGTCCATATCACCATCATCACCACCGTCACCATCACAAAATATCCAGTACAGGAGTTAAGTACGTGTTCATCGTCAGTGCGTCACAAGTCACAATGAGACACTTTGAAGCTTTGAAATTCAATCAACGAATCATGCTGTTAAATAACTATATTAAGCATTTTCTGTGGGTATGTAAAAACTCAAGGCCTATATTTAATGTAGACTAACCAAATTATTAGAAATATCAAAATAGTCCCATAGGAAACCTTATTCAGTTCCATGAGAATTTTCTGCAGAAATATTAATATCGTAAGACCAGAGTACCTGATTTTGCACTATAAGAGATCGTCCACACTCCCAAGACCGACCCATTGAATGAATAAAATGGGCAACACGAAATTTATAAAATATCACATCATAACTACCTGGGTGTCGAGTGAAGGATTATCGTACGAGTACGAAGCATTTACCAATATCGTCTATGACAGAGTTGTCGATTTAGAATAAGTATAGCGAATGTCAAGCTGCCACTGTGATGTGTAAATGAAAACATTTTGTGGCATTTTACTCCATTAAAGAATTATGCATACTTACAGGAACATTACACTTTTATAATAGTTCATAGAGATTCTGTACAGTAAAATTATCGATAAAATTCAAAGCTCCGTCATTTATCTCTAGTATGCAGTGTGGAGGCCGCGAGCAAGTACCCGACGCGCCGCGCGCCTGCGGCGATGTACAAAGCTCGCCTCAATTACAACAAATGCCCCAATTACGCCAATTAGCCACATGAGCATCTCATTTACACTGGCAGGAACG
>PDGT01000029.1:3917022-3929220 GCA_003671415.1 Megathymus violae | reverse complement strand
CCGCTCTACTTCAATTCTATTTTAATTATTTCTAATAACCACACTTGAAAAGATCTTACACTCTTTATAATTATGTTTCACAGGATAAGCACATATTTTGTGACAGATTTGAAATGTTGATGTCGTTCTGTTGCGCTTACAGTTTTCTCTTTCCAGTGATGGTGGCACTTAATTTATGAAATATTTTTTTTCCAACAAACACTTCTCGAATGTCAAACTACGCCATTGCTTCAAGATTGGGGCGGCCTAGAATACTCCCCCCAATCCCATGCTGGCATAACAGAGTGTCGTAAGAGGCAACAGAAGCCAGCGTGCTTGATGGTGGGGCTTCGCGTAAAGATTATATTATCAGTATTATTATTAAGTCATTAGTTTTATAACTGATATTATTATCTTTTTCGTGAACCGCCTGGCTAGCTACCACCCTCCTGCTTGAGTCAGCCGCAAAACGACTCGTGTTACGGCTGGGGGCTTGATAGACAGTCCATTCTTTCTTACCTTCTCATTTCCTGGCCGACAACGCATCAGTGATACCATTGGTTTTGCTGATGTCCATGAGCGACGGTGACCACTTACCATCAGGTGGCTGGTCTGCTCGTTTGTCGGCTATTAACATAAAAAAATTAATAAAAGAAATCTTTACCGTGAGTGGTCCCGAAAGAAAAGGTAAGATGGGTAGTTCAAGGCCCCAAGGAGTCCAAGATGGGTCCAAGGGGTAGTTTTTCCTACACAAAGTTACAATACTTACTTACGGCTGTATATTAAAGTCATGTTAAAGCAGTTATTTTTAAAGTCAACATGTAAATTGTAATAACCTTTTTTTATAAAAATGCTTTTGAGGTGAAATTTTAATTTATAGTATAACATTTCCATTAATTTTAACGGAATTTTATAAAAAAATTTTTACACATTTACCCACGAAAAAGCCACCTTATTTGCATAGTCTAAAGTACAATCAGTTTACTTTCTTCATAGTATTAACTTTGTGAACATCGCTATTCTTAAAAAAACTATCAGAGTAGTTTTTAACGTACACAATACTAACTAAATATATTATGACATAACAGTTAATATGTTGATTTGTTTAAGAAGATCTTTAAGCGAATCCCTAGGCCTGAGGTTGTTAATTGGCGCGTACTGCTCTTTTCTGTAATACAAAAACTGACTTAATATAAGCAGTTAAACCCCGCAAGAACAAACCATAGGTCATTACGCTGTGAAAATAGCTAAAACGAATTTTGCTGTTTCTGTTTCAGTGAAACCAAGTGTCCCGGACAAGGTTTCAATATTATTATATCTATTGTAATCGAGAGTATATAGTAATGCCCTGAAATGTTGAATTTGCTAGTTCGAGCATTTCCGTACTAATATTAACTTGAACTGGAACCTATCTTGAATTTGGTAACGTGAATTTAATTGTTAGTTAGTTGTCTGATGGCCCAGTGAAAACTGTTAGCAAAAACAAAAACTGAATACTACAATGTTTCATTATTTAATTTACTCGTTAACAATTAACAACTACTTAATAGTCTGAATGGGTATAAAATAAAATAATATATGACAATCATCTACATACGTAGATACTCGTAAGCAAACGCCGGCGCCGTTTACTGATATGGAAATATCGACGGAAAAAAGAATAAGAAAATTATTATAATTGAATTAATTTGTTTCACTCAGTCCGTTGAAGCATAGTTCGATCGTTGTAAGATTCCTTCGCATGAATATAATTACAGTAGAAAAAAATCCATGACATATTCGCTCGTATCTTATACCTCGATGCTCACATCTCCTAACACAGCATAGTTCGGGCGTGGGTGTAAGGGCTCGAAGCACTATTTCCAAGAAAAAATTAGTGTTGTAACATACTTTTCTTTTATGTAGCTAGTCGATGAACGAGATGAGCCACCTGATGACAATTGGTCACCGTCGCCCGTAGACTTCAGTGACACCAAAGGCATCACCAAAGTATTGCCGACCAAAAAGGAATCGGAGGACCCGCATTATTTACTTAGTAATACTTATTTTGACTTCAATCCATATTACCTTAATTCTTAGTTAAAGTTCTGTTGTTCGCAATCTATTTACACATATTCTATTCTCAATCGGATGGCGCAGTATTTCCCAAACTACGAATCAATTTAGCAATTCTGACCGTATAATAAGAGGCGCAGCGCGTCGCGGCGGCTCGGTAATCGCGAGGGTCGCGAGTCGTGCGCCGTCGTGTCGCGTCGCCCGCGGCTCTGCGACACGACTCGTCCATCATACGCGCTGTAAATTGCTTATATTTCAGCTTTAGCAGAATTTAGGTGGGAAAGTGTGCAATCCCTTTTCTGTGTCATGAAAGATTACTTAAACTGTATATTGCAGTTATTGTAAATGGCCATGTAGATTTCATAAACGGATTAGGTAGTACGGTAATGATTTGTAGAATGCTTTATGCTAAAATACATATAATATAGTTAGTAATATTAAAAACATTATAAATGGTTTCTAAGATCGCTAGTAAGTACACATACAACCAATAATTTAGTATGTATTGCCCATGATTTCGACCTCGATCACCCAATGTTCACGAATATGGCGACATCTGAAAAATGACGGCAACGAAATTACCGAGAGTTGTTAGTAAAGTAGACGCACTATACGAAATATATTGAATTCTACAAGCGCCACATATGTTACAGCCCGTACAAAGAAACATGCTTGGAACAAAAAGCAACTGTGTCTGGTGCAGCAATAAAGATAGCAAAAGTCAAAAGTAATGCCTCCGGACGGACACATTAACGCTACAATAACTCACCTGATAAAATCGCAGTGGGCGCAGTGGCGCACCCTGGGGGAACCACCTGTTAACTGCAGCCAGCCCCGCAGCCTGCAGGCTCTCCTGTAATGACTCTCCTACCACCGGTTCCGCTACTAGGCGAACCGATTCGATCTTAAACGTCCATTGCCCGTTCTCACGACAGCGACGAATTCTTAAAAATGAAGCAAAGCAGAAATGTACACCGTTTTCTTCAAGAGAAATTATGTGTCACAATATTGCTAGTAGAGTAGAATATAGGATTTTATTAAAGCCATTACAGTGGGTAATGAACGATGTCCCGCGGCCGGCGACACGTTATGAAGACATTCTTCACGCTAATGAGATAATAAAATTGTTCGTGGGAAGTCCTCTCCACGTGTGCGTCTTGATTATGCGTGTGCATTTTTTACAGCGCTAATGTTTGGGTCCGCTCTGTGCTTCCTTTTTTAACATCACGTCGTGGTTATTTTCCAAGTCACATCACATTTCTCGGGCCCGAGAACATATCCGACTTACGCGTCGGTCGGTAACGACGGCACATCGTAGAGCGATCGATCATTGAAATATTTACCCCCTTTTTAAAGGATTACGTAAACGTCATTTCAATAAAGTATACGAAAGTGAGTATACGAAAATTATAAAACGAATGCAAGAGGTGATCCGACAATTGTGATTGTGTATTGTCCGTCTCTCCGCGTGCAATAACAACAATAAATCAATTTGCAAATTTATGAGCGTGGCATACAATGCTTCATGTGTTGCAATGAGCTGAGGCGGCGCGGTGGACGAGCGGCGCGGTGTAATTGGCATGTCGCTTTATATCGCGGGAACAAACGACAAGCGCCCACGCATCCACCTTTGTATAATTAGAAAAGACACAATACTAACAATACATTACATATCTATCAGTCCCAAAGCAGAATACTACCCACATCTCTAAAACTATAGATACTTATTTAACAACCAACTTCCACCGAGTAACACGCGGTACAGTTAACTGTTAAAACTACTTCCTGGAACGTAATTAAATGTAATAATTTAGTGCAACAATATTAATTTAGTAAAATGATTTGTTACTTATATTTTATCGATTCTTTTCGAACTGTAAAACGTCACAATTAACATTTGTATAATTAAAAAACAAAGTAATGACTTGTTGCATTACGAGTTATGATAGTTGCGAACGCAGCGCGGGACGCGGGACGACGCACTGCCGGAGAGCGCGGTGACGAGCCGTATTAATTAAAGATTTAATCTAAATTCGTCGACCGCAGAGATAAAGTCGTTAACTAACCTCGGAGCGATGACCTCACCAAAGTAACGTAACAGCGGTATTAAACTTACCGCGAACATTACTTTGACGAAACTAGAGCCCGGGAAGTGGCCGCCGGCCGGCAGTGATTAGAGACCGCTTCACGACGCATATATCATCGAACGGAGGTGATGTTATTTTTAAAAACAATTCATCATGCGATGGCCGCAACGGTAATGGGGCTATAAACAGCGGTTGGGCGAGGCGTGTAATTTGCACAAATCATTGTTTGGGCCGGTGCCGCGGTGCCAGCGTTGCGACACGCTCCACGCTCTCTGAGTTGCTTCACCGAACGACACCGAGAGTGAGGCTCACAAAACTATCATTTAGACTTCGGTAATAGAATCCAATGGTTACTGACAATAACAAACCATCGTACACTGTGCAACTCGCCACTAGTCCGGAAGGCCATCGACATCATCGTCAGAGGTACCGACCGTCCTTTTAGTCTTATTGTCGCTTACGAATCCACAAAATTTGTGACCCAAAATCAAAATTAATCAATATTGTATGATGGCAGGACATGATGTTAATGACAATTATAAAGTAATCAATTTTTAAGTAATCAATGACCGCTGCAGCTTATCAACGTGTGTGTGTGTGTGGGAACCGACAGAAAATTACTTATTTACGTATCGCTGGACACGACGTCCTTCAAAACAGGAGTGTGGTGCCCCACGGCAGGACCAGCCGGTGCGCAGATTGTCCCGCTTCCAACGACCCGCTACTAAAAATTGATAATTGTTTCATTTATTTTAAATTATACAGTTTTAAATGTAACTTTCAAAAATAATTGTGTTTGTTACGTGAATTGAATGGATTCAACGCATTTATATTACCATCGATGCAGGTTCCAGTTCGGACTAGGTCATGCAGTTTGCACAAATCATTGTTACAGTCTGTGGGATTTGCAACGGATCGCCCGGGGCCTGCGCTTTTGTTGCCCTACTGACGCGTGAGAACATTGACGATTGATTGATTGACAATCACGATAGCTGTAGAGGAATCCTTAGTTAGCTTTTAACTGGCCTGAGTGTGTATTTAGGTGCAAATATTTATTTGTGCTCTTCGTTAATTTTAATAAATTCAAACTATACGTAAAAACCACGTAAGTATCCAGTTTTTATCACATACACATTATTGAGTCCATTAATGTACAGTTTGGTCTATTAAATTCCTCCATCGATCAACTCGACGTACGGCAGGTATCCACCCTTTCGTAGTGAACCTACCACCTGCGGTTTGCGTCATCCTTTATTATGCGCACTGCAAAGGACTGGAATAACTTGCCCGCGTCAGTGTTCCCGGCTGCTTACGATGTGGGAGTCTTCAAGAGGAGAGTGAATAGGTTATTTATAACTTAGTGCGTTCACCATCTTAGACTACATGAGCACTTACCATCAGGTGGGATTGTTGTCAAGCATTAACTTATTTTATGTAAAAAAAAAACTTCATATAAGTTTTTTTTAATTCGTTGTACCGGCCTGCGGCTGCAGCTGCGGCGGCGGCTGCGGTTTGACCGATTAAACCGAACTACCATTACGATGCGTGACTTGCTACTTGGTCGAGAGGGGATTTCCAAGTCGACTACTGTGACATACCTCACTTAAATTAATATGAAGATCGTAAGATTTTTGGTTAAATATATAGTAACATTTTATATTTCATTATCATTTTATTTTATAATAATATTACTTTTCTAATGATATGTGTATATAGGTATGTGATAACTGCAGTGATGCCTCTAAAGCAGGAAGCGGTTCCAAATTATATACCAAACCAATCAATGCAAACATTCAGTGAAATTAGTGTTTCATAAAGTCACATGCTTTTGATGTGTTCATTACATCTGTTATTTCGAACAACATACAGTTCATTCGACTGCTGATGCCGATGCCACACAGTTTACTAGCGCCGATAAAGTGGAAACGCGAGCTCTCGGTTAAGGTGTATAATTGTCCATTTTTAACCGTTCTATGGCACTATTATTTTATTTGAATACATATATATAATTATGAGTCCAAAATCAGTAGTAGCAATAAAAAATATTAACGTTTATATATTATATTCTCTTTTTATGTCAGAAGTAGAGTCGATTTGACTGTCGATAGAGTCAGCTTGGACATCAGTAGGCGGTAAAAACACCTTAAATAATTCAGTTATTTAACGCTTCCATCCCAATTTAATTCGGCCATTACGTGCTACCGCGACGCCGCGCTCTCATTTCGACAAACGACGCGAGAACCGCGAACTTAACGGAGCTCGCCTGCGCTGGGGCCCGCATGCACTCTGTAGAACACTTCGCCGGTTTTCAAAACATCGAAGTAGCGAGATTTGAAAAATAACGTCTACAATTGTATTATAACACATCGGTCTTAATTCTCTATTAAATCGCACAAAATTATTTTGTATTCATAGATTTTTAACAACGTTCCAGTTTAAAAAAAAAACTGCGACTGGCAACTTAAAAATGTAAGTATATACGTTATTAGATCGGCAATCCTCCGCTCTGTCCGGTTCGTGAGCCGTTCGACCGGCGAAAATACTAGAGCATAGGAAACGAAGTCGGCAGCGAGCCGCGCTCGTCGTTCAGGTCAGTAGACGCGCGATGTTCGTACTAGTGTAATTGATGTTAATGGGTTAATTTTTATGTGTTGCGCTCCTGGGAACGGCCCGCCACACTCAAGACACTAGTCACACTGGCCGCACTGGCCACTCGCGACGCCGCGCCGCAGCGGGAATTCGTGTTTGCACGCCACTTCGTACGCTGCTCCGTTACTATAACAAGTACGATTAAATTGGATCACACATTCATTAACGAAGCAGACGCGAAGATATGTAGATCTCTTCACCCATAACATGAATATAAATTACGTACTCCTATTTGGCATGTACTCATCAATGACGTAAGCTGGCCGAGTACATTAATTTAGGTAGGTACTTTAGGCGATGATAGAACTCCAGTACGATAAGACCGACCGTACAAAAGTAAAACGCTCTATCCATCCTTTTATTTCTCTTGTGGAAATCCTTACGAAGTTATGCTTGTCTTCTACCGGCTATAACCACCGCGGGTGTTCCTTTGTGTTTTGTAATGCAGGGCTGGAGAACTGATCATCAAACCAGTTAAAAACTTTACTTTGACATTTTGAGTGTTATTGTTATCTATGGGCGCTTGCATGGAACCTAACCAACTTTCCTGTACTTACTATTTTAGTGTGACACAAGTTACGGTCTACAGTACAATATCAGCTATCATGTAAACTATTTTTACCCCCTAATCTCGTTTGACATCTATCCGATGCAATTACCGGTTTGGAAAGCACCTGAGATTTACCTAAAACCTTTCCTGCACAATACTCACGGTCTTGACCTGGAAACTACCATCCATGCATAACCTCGTATTACCTATCGGCCACTTCAAATGAGGCGTTCGTTTTTGGAATATTTTAAGGTCCTAATTTTGGACCTAAAGATTTATAACATTTCATTTAATCTAATACGTCGTTCTTGTATTCATACGGAAATAATTAATACTTTTCTTATTAGCACATCACGTATCCTTCGATCCCGCCACAGCTGATAACGTCACGTTACCTGCAGATAGCCGGTGGCGTGACGGCGCCGGCTAACGAGCGACAGTCAAATCTGACGCCCTCTGTCGGCAGATAACAGCACCAGTCCGTAATCGACACTAGGGTCGTACGCTGAATTTATCAAATTGATCGTAGGAACTCCTTCTATAGACATCCAGAGACAGACTTATCGTTTCGATTAAGGACAAACATGCCAATCGATCAATTTTTAGTGGTCACGTGGGAGGATATCTTTTGACAACGCCGAGAATTATAACAATATAACTTGAAGTTCGTTGCAAATGTACCGCTGAGGAAGGTTACGGAACACTCAACATCCTCCAAAGATTAAGTTGCCTTCAGCAGCTCGCTTTTTGCATAACCAGCGTCACGTCGGCATCACCATGTACACCGCACTGCCGCGGGCCACGATACACGTTGGAACCATCTCAGCGCTGATCGTAGTGAAACAGTTGGGAAATAATACGGAAGTGACACAGGGATAAGTAAGTATTCCCTGCTAATATGGATAATTTCCCTGCTATCCTGCCTGATGGCACGGTATCTATACAAAATAGTGGTGCGAAATTACTCCACCCGTTCGATTAAAATATCGAACAACTTAGCGGCGTCTTCATCAAGCCGCCGTTCAGCGGAGAGTACTCAGCTCAACAAAATTGTATGTTATACATAAGTCTATCAATAATCGCAGCGCCGTCAAATTCAGAAACAAAAACCCACCCAGCTACTGCGTACTGGGAGGCAATACGTTTACTGTCTTTTATTTGCAACACGCTTCCTTACCACTGCACACGCTTACTGTACTAAATTATTTATTTTTGTTGGTATAAGCCGTATTCTACTCACCGTACAATATTTTATATTAACAGCCGGTAAATAAAAACGAGTCGTGGTGGCGAGTGCTCAACACTAGAGATGCTATCGGCTCGACCGGGAAAGCTTGACATAACATGTTTCATTTAAAGTATGTGAAATTATTCGAAACTCTTTTATCGGATTCGGTTACGGTTTCGGATATATTTTTATTTCGAATTTCCGATAGTTTCGATTACTGTTACTGAGTTCCATATTTTCAATGCTCAACACAAATACATAGCTATTGATTTTAATTATAAAGAGTGAATTATCACGATTATCATTTTTACGATTTTTAGTCATATATCAATGTAGTTACATAGGTATCGGTAAAAAACGTGATGGTATAAGTTTAAATCATACACCACTCGCTGATACCGATAACCCCGGGGGCATCACGTCCCCGTGTCATCGCGTCACCGTGTATCACGAACTTATTACGTCATCTCCAACCATATTTTATTCCATATTGAATGATCGATTGTTCATCTTGTTTCTGGGTGAATTTCCAATACGGAGCAAAATATCATTTATATGTAATACGTGCGAAAATAGGTGCGAGCAGGATTCGATGGAGACCACATGAAAAACTAGTGCACGAACAGAGTGAAGTAGTCGCTTCTCAAACGTCAAGGCGGTCCGCGGTGGTTGGACTGAACTTAAGATAGTGCTGTAATTTATAAAACACCAACTAAATATCATACTATGCTTCTTTATGCACCTGCCACTATATAAAATATAGATTCGCCTCCCTCTTATATCACTCGCAGCTCGCAGCAATGTCTTAATTGCATAAACTTTAGTCTCGAACAATAGTTCGAGCGGATTGCTCCACAATAATTGTCATTTAATTCCAAATCGTGAGGATTGGTGAAGTGTTGCACCGGCGGCGGCTGCCGGTCGGCTGACGGCTCGTTCCTGATTGATATATGGCAATGTTTCGCCTATGGAGTGTGTAAGGTTGAGAAGTGACATAGAAAATATAAGTTAATGCCTACACGTGAACAAAAGCTACAGTGCAATAATGTTCGTAGACAGAGCTATGTTAAAAACTACGAAAATTCTGAATATCGATCAATACTTGCATCGCACAACATCCCTAAATTTTTTTATTTTGTTTTACGATAATCCTGTGAATTTTAGCAACTTCCACTGCTGGAATCGGTACATTCAGATGAAATCCAGAAGTTTTCCCATTTTTCGCTGGTCAGTTACCGAAGGGGATTTTAGTGGGTAGGAATTCCACATAACCCGGAACGTTTAATTTTCCTCTTACCTCACCTTGCCTTTCCCTGGAAGATTGAATATAATTTGAAGTTTTTCCGTCTAATAATAACTAAAGTAACTAAACAGTTTGAAGTTGATGCTGAAAAAGATTCGAATCTTACATATACTTCTCCTTCTGTAAGTGTTGTTACTCCCGTGTGTCGTTGTCAATTACGTAGTGCGCATCCATCAGACCACCGGAGGAGGAGGAGGACCAGGGGGTGCAGGGAGCACAGACTGCAGAACGGCGGGATCCGTACCACTCACATTCTTATGATAATTACCTCTGTGCAGTCTCAACCTGTCTAAGCCATTTATCTGCTTTTTCTTATTAGCTAATTTTTGATTAATTATCGTAACCGAGTATAAGAGCCGCACAACTCGCTTTTTCCAACGCTAATTTTAGCAGAAATTGAAAGATCTGCGAATTTATATAATACATTTGCACTTCACTCTACACTCGTCTCCACAGTCGACACTTCTACGTCTGTAAATCCTCACGTTTTATTTGTGAATCCGGCGCCGAATTGGTTCCACTTCAAATTATTTTTGTTTATCTATGGAGCCGAATATGTCATAAAAATATGGACATATACAGGGTGACTGAAAATATGTTGGCAGTTTGTTAAGGTGTAGGGGAGGTCATTCGCATCCAAATTACCTCGTATGACCCCTATCCAAATATGAGCAATTTTCAAGTAATTTAATTCTCACCAAACTACGAGATATGAGATGTTCCTTCGCCGACTTACAGTGTTACGGCGGTTACGGTGTCTGTACTCATTTTAATATAAGTGTATGAAAGGGAACGTATTTAATAGTATAAAAGGTGTGCTTGAAAAGGGAGAAATTAGTAACAGTAAGCAGGAGATCTTCAAATTAATATAAAAGTATCGCGAACTTGATTATATCTTAAAGACGACCCCAAAAAATCATTTTACATAAGTTACCTCAACCAACCCTGTATGGTTTCAATAATACTTTAGATTCATCAAGACGCGTTACCGTTTAAAACGAATCCTGTTCACATCATCAGAGTAGCAATTCAACTGTTACCTACTTCAAATGGAATTGCGGAGGTAGTGTAATATGGTGATGTAGGCCGTCTTTGGTGAGATAAGCGCGAGTGCAGCGTCCATGAACATCGGGTGAACTGCATGCCGAACAAAAAATTATGAGAAAACGCTACAATAACTCCCAAACATGTAAGTACCCCGCTGCTCGTTGCAACGAACGTCATTGAAATGCAATCTCAAAGATTCCAAACGCAGTACACGCCAGAAACCTAATCTCTGGACGGCGTAACTCTGTTCCCTCCCAGCGGGGGCCCCGGCCCCGTCCCCGGCCCCGGCCGAGCGACCGCGGCATGCGGCAGCGCGTACTGCGTTATATAACAACATTGAATATCTACATACGATTGAGCTACAGAACTGACGATGAGCACAAGTGGCTCGTGGCGACACGACGCTGCGGTCTGTTGGCGACGGGCTGCGGCCGACAGTACTCGAAATTACCGATAAAACACAGAACTGTACCTGTGCAGCGACATTTTATGACATGTTTTAATGTACATCATTAGAAATAAAAAAGCAGTAAAGAGACATTTCCCACGAATAACAGAACTGGTTTAAAAATAACAGAACTTTGGACTACCTCATAAATACGCACCTCGCAAAAATGTAATTCAAGATACTTGAATAACTTAAGCTGGTAAACTTAAAACATCAGGATCATCCCTCAGCGGGCTACTGGACCTGGTGCCATCTCCATTAGATTTGTTCTTCTGCATCAACACTAATAAACGTACTATCTACAATTTAAATGAGAGATAGCAAAATCCCAAATAATGATCGGAAATACATTTGTATGATAATAGTGAGCCGTTTCGATAAAATAGTCAGTTGCGTCAACCTCTCGGGTCATATTACCTACACGCGAGTACAAGCTCACTGCGCTGCCGCCGAGCCGCAGCGCTCCCATTGCTGATGAGGCAATGCCGGGGATCACATCGGTGATCTTCTAGGGTGCAATTACGTCACGTGGCTCGAACAGCGGTAAATTTTAGTGACCTTCCGAGTATCGATTGTTCTTAGCTCGCCTCTAGAACTCTGACGAGGTTTAAGTTATCACAGTAAAAATCGAGGTCGATTACGACCTACCATTCGGAGTACGGACGCGCTCGTGTATATCATACGATAAGGGGCTATCGCCTACCATTGAAGCAAGACGGAAGGCTATTAGCTGAATTGACACAAAGATATGAACACGTTTCCCGCGATCAAACTGAGCCCTGGTCCTTTATCGCCGTAAATCTCGCGCTGAATGCCGCTGGATAATATCTATTGACGGTCGTGCGGGGTGCC
>PDGT01000029.1:3833667-3909009 GCA_003671415.1 Megathymus violae | reverse complement strand
AGTGACAGGAAGGCGCACTAAGTGCTTGGGCCATTATAACGACGTTAATAAATGGCTGTGCTCAGCGAGCGCTAGAAGGCGCTGCTGTGGTGTGGTTGCCGCCCGTATCTTGCGAGCTAGGACGGAAATTTCAGCGATGTCGACGTTTTGGATGACGTCATAAACGAGCTTCAATTCGTCGGCCAGGGACGACTTGCCCTCTGGTTGCGCGGTGTTATTAACGCGTGGTTCAGCCTGTTTCCGGTCGCGCGGGGCGGCCGGGGCGGGACGGGGAGCAGCTACAGTTGTCGTGGTCGTGTCAGTACGTCTCCACGAGTTAAAATGTTCGGGTCTAGGCGGTGCGATAGGCGTCCTCAGAGGAGGGAAGTTGGCTACGGTGTTCGGCGGAGGGCCAGATTGGGTGTTTCTCCAGGACTTCCAAGCGGCAGTCCTGGGTGGGATAGGTCGGGGAGCTCTAGGGCAGCCACGGTAGTTGGCCGGGTGGCCGGCTTGGCCGCAGAGAACGCAGGCCGGAGGCGACTCTGAGTCGCGTGTGCGCGAGCACTCTTTGGTGCTATGGGGCTCCAGGCACTTAACGCACCTGGGGTTGGCGGAACAGTTCGCCGTTGCATGGCCGTAAAGCTGGCAGCGATGGCATTGACCGGGGAAGCCGCCTCTATGCGGGGGCTCTACTTTAATGAACGGAAGACCACAGATGGTCATGTCGGCCCGGAAAATGTTCCGGGACTCGGGCGTGTTTGATAAAATGGCAAGAGCCAGTGGATACTGTCTACCCGTGTTGCTGTACATTTTGTGCACAGCTTCCACGGGATGACCTTGGGCGACTAATTCGGCGAGGATTGCTTCATTAGGAAGCTCGAATGGGACTCCGCGGAGTACTGCTCGCACCTTGCGCTCTTCCGGAAGAGCGTAGGTGTGGTATGGGATTTTATTTAACGTGAGAAGCCTCGTAAGGGCACGGAAAACATCAGTGCTTGGAGAAGTCACTTTGACTGTTTCGCCAACTACTTTGGCGTGAGTGTAGAAAAATTTGCTGTCGGCGCACAGCTGGGTGACTTTGAGCCACATAGACTTGTCCCGGACAAATACCGGTGGCGGGACCTTGACTTAGGGAGGGACGGGTGAGCAACGGGATGCTGGTTTAAGGGGAGGGAATTGTTTGGACGAGGACGGGGCGCTGGTGTCGATGGACATGAGCGGGACTGGTTGAGTGGGAAGGGAAGGTTTTCCCTCTGCGGACGCCTTCGCGACGCGTTTTGTTAGGCGCTTCGTGCGCTTAGATTCGACCGGCTGGAAGGCCTGGTCGTCGGACTGCGACGGCGTGACGGTTCCGTCGTCGGATAACCCTAGTGAGCCATCGGACTCGATCGGACGCTTACGTGACGAGATGGAATGGGCGTCAGAGAATTCGACGTCGTGGGCCGGTGAGGCGTCAGGGGACGCGGGTGAGTCAGTCTGTGGTTGTGGTTTGGTCGAGAGAGCCTGGATGACTGCCTTCTCATCGAGAGGCGCTTTCATGAGTGGAGCTAAGACTTCGAGGATGCGACGGACGAGACCTATCTCGGATGGATTCATCCTCCTAACGATCCTCCCTGCCGCGGCAGGGAGAGAAGCGGGAACGAAAAAAACGGAATCTAAAAACAAAGATGGAATGAGCGAGACTACGAAAACAGTGACTATCCCTAGCGGAAATAGCCACTAACCGTCACCCTGGGAAGGCCCAGTGCAGTGGGATCGGGTCTCCGGTTTCTCTCAGTCCGAGAGGACTGAGAAGCGCACCGGGTCAACGCTAGCTGGCTTCGTTGTCACCGTTAGGTATCCACCAACTCAAATGCGAAACGAATAATTATTTGATGCCAACACAAAATGACACTAAAAGGCAACAATTAAGTCGCGGTCGATCGGTATCGACGACACAGAAATGCAGTCGAAAAATGAGATGACTTACTCGAGAGTATGTCGGAGGTGTCCGTCTGCTACGGGAGCAGAATCGGAAGTGTTGGTTTTTGTAGTTAACTGTTTTGAATTTGAGTTTAAATTTGATTGCATGCGGCCGTCAGCTCGTGCAGTGTAGTGTCTAGTGAGAGCCGATAGCGGCGACACTTTATCGTTCAAAATTTTCTGATAGCCTGTTAATGGTGATTAATGTAACACGCACTATATATTGTCACGTCAAATTACGTCAAAGTAAAGAAAAAGAAAAGAAACTTTATTTGCTATATAAACGTGACAACAACACAGAATGCAGATTAACTAACTTATTTAGAAAATACTAAAAAGCATACACCCCAGCACCGTAACAATGGCATGAAACAGAAAAATTCTGCATTGCAGCAGTAACACAATATAACAAAATGGCCTGTACTCAGTATTGTTGCAGTGAACTGCAACATATACCAGTAGAAAAAAGAAAGAAAATAAAAATGATGTCTGTATAAATTTAAAAAAGAAACAAAAAAAATGCTTTGTTTCGCATACCTTGCTTCATTAGAGGTGTGTATTTAACCATACCATAATATACATATATAATATCAATATCTCAGTAAAAATTATTAAATATTTGGATATGTAAAATACAAGAGGCGTTCCAGAATTAAAATTAAATATACCGCAAGTACTGACTAGAAAACTGTATGTTCAGTAAGTGCAACCTGTACGAAGTACGTAGAAGGTTACGTCACAATTATGATTTCACCGAAGCAAGTGAATGATTGTTTTTTCAAACTTACGCTGGAACGCTGGACTGGAACGCTGATTTTAAAATGACTAGTTTGTCACCAGCATGCAGAATAATAGGAATTTATCGTTGGCATATATTGAGATCAACCCGTTAGCAGCCTACAATACATAATTATTATTTATTAGTTAATGTCAAACAAACGAGCAGACCATCGGACGTTGTTAAACACATACACATGTACCAACGATACACAGTTCTACATATCCTAGTTTGCAGGTGGTCCAGAATCCCCAACAAATAGCTACTGTCGCCCGGAACGCTCTGCAACACCAAAGGCAACGCCGGTGCACGGCCGACGCGAATGGAAGCGGAGGACCCACCTGTTATCGTCTCTCCAATGTCAACCGTTAAAAAAACATTTCACAGTTGATTTAAGAACGGTTGTGTTTCCGAGCCGGGAAGCTAGAGAAGCGCATCATTTCCCAGCGGGAGCCGCGAGACTACACTAGGTTAGTCACTTATAATTAGCACAAGCCGTCCCAGTAGCTTCAAATCATCTATAAATTACTAATAGAACACACAAAAAACTACAATACGTACCTTCTGGCTTACAGCTTTACATACAAAATGTATCGAACATGGCTTGGAGATCAGCAACGGGACGACGATAGCATCAGCGGCGATAAAGCTTACCACAGATCTATAAAGCACGACTAGATCTGTTTATGGTTTCCTGCGACGAGCCCGGCGCGCCCGCGCCCGCGCCCCGCCCGCGCCCGGCGCCCGGCGCCCGGCGCCCGTTACGTGTCCACCGGGAGACAGACGAGTGGAGGAAACGACGAAGCCATCGTACCTCATGCTCGATGACACGATCGATACATACAAACTACACTCATAATAATAAATTCGAAACCGTCCAGTACCGGTATTGTTCGCACTGATCAGTCATGGTCGAGTTACTTGGTGTGACGTTTGGTTCAAAACAAATAGTTAACGTCTTAAAATCATTAAGTAATATTAAGTATTTGAAGCTTGCCTTGAGTTTTAAAATTTTGGACTACTACTTGGCGTAACACTGAATAGCGTACGACCAATCCATGACGTCAATTCGCTTAACTAACAGGCAATCGGGCAGAATACACAAGAAGCTGGTAAACCATCCGATAAACATTAATTTTGTTGCGTTCGCGTGAAGGCCGTAAATCAACTTCTAATTATAATCCGTGACCGTCGGGCCGCGGGTCAGCTTAAGTTCACTAATTAATACGGCAGCAGCAGTTTCTACATTTCGTGTGGTGTTCAGTAGCCGCTACTCGCCAGATGGTATTATTAAACATCGGGACTCGAATAACGTAATAATCAATCACGCCCAGAGACAAATAGTAGTACAACCGTACTCTTCAGGACTGAGACGGAAGGTCCCATTACTGAGCATCATTGATCGCAAACACCTTTATTCCAAAATCTAAAATCACCGTAAGCAACTTGATCCACAATAAAATCAACGAGTGAAAACCAGCTCCACATACTTTTTAATTATATAATACTGGATATTAAAAAGAAAGGTATGACTTATCAGTGCAAAATAAGATTTATCCTCGGTGTACTAACTTTTGAATTGATATTTTAGCAACTATGTATGATGATGTTTCCCTTCGTCCACGTGACCGCAGTGCAACAACCGCTAATTTTAATCCGTGACCCGCGACCCGCGCGTTATCTTTATTGTGAGTTTGACAGTATTCGAGGCACGGGAAGGCTCCGAGATTAATCTCCGGAGATTAAAGCTTTCACAGGCTGCGGCTGCGTCGTGGCTCCGTATTATAATCTTATTAGACGCGCGTCTCTTTAAACGGTTACAAATACCATGAGAGCAGAGATCTGCGGGATTCCTGATTCGGTAACGTCGGGTTCCCACATCGAAAGTCACGTGAATTGAGGCTACACACCCTAATTTTTCTGCCTATGTGGTCGTTCTTGTAAAATAGAAGTATTTTTAAAGAATATAAATAGTAATAACCGCTCCCAAGAAATAACACCGCTCCTGCATCAGTTTCCCCGTTCGATTATAAAGTGACTTCAAGCAACAATTAATATGATTTACTGTTAGTGTAGATTACCATCTATGACTACTTGGAATCAAGCGGAATTGTTAGTAAAGCATTATCTTATAACAAGAAAAAATTGGTACATATATTGTAATATAATACCTAACAATGGGTTAAGATTTTTTAATTTGAATTTTTGAATTTAGTTGAGGAATTACTAGTTTGTTGATGATATTTTGGTAACACAGACGTGGGAACAGTCAATCGAAGCAATGAATGAGAACATTTAGTTGTATGTTATATCAATCATAAACATTATTCTATATTCTTCTTATATAGAATAATGTTTTATTCCGTTCTTTTTTTAAACCGTATTTTTTTATCATTTCACTAATCTTTACTATCTTGCTTTAATCTGTATTTGTACAAATACAAATGTTATTTATTTGCACAATAGTATAAAAAATACAAAACGATTAAAAAGACTTGTTGTGGTTGGTACAGAAAGGGCGATATTGTCGCTAAGATAACGAATCCTTCCTGGCAGCTGTCGAGCATACAATAGAATTCATATATTGGGGTAGCGGTCTGCTTAAATATACAAAGCAAGGTTACAAGGTTGAAATAATTATAGCGATGATAACACTAGCGGTAGAAAATAAACGGAAAACGTACTGAGATAGAATTCATTAAATTGTTTTTAAAGAATTAGCAAGTGTCTGAACATAGTGTATTTTAAGGGGAAGAAGTTTAAGAGGCGTAAAGCAACAGTAGGTTAGAATTTAGAGTAAAAATAAGTAAAATGACCAGGCTTCAGAAGCGAAAGATTGTGAGAGGAACAAGAGTCACTATGGGTATAAAAGGTAAGTTTAAGTTTCTTTTATATAGCATAGTGCAATTGAATTGAACAACACACAATATTAATTAGAAAGAATATGTGCATTTGGGGTAAGGTGAATTAAGAACCAATTAATCTTATTGCGATATTCAAAAAGGCCAAATATGAATGTTATGCACATATTTTAGAGATGCTTAAGTTTACTTAGCCGCTCCTCGGTTGCAACTAGCTAGCATATATTATATTGGCTAGATAACAATGGCAGAGTTGATGGTGGGTAGGAGCATAGAATAGAAGTTCACTTAACTTAAATACGTTAAAAACAACACTGCAGCTGCCGTCACTATTCACCTGGTCATAAACAGCTAGCAACATAATATAACATTTAGCCACTTATCCGAAGAAGACCAAATTTGTGTGGACGCTACCATTGAAGGTAAGTAGCTTGTAAACATTCGGCACGTTCATTAGAGCGGTCGCGAACGACCGTGCGCGCTCGCGGTCGCGCTCGCGCTCGCAGCGGCTGCGAGCTGCATACTAAACAGTGTACAGAGAACGTTCTGGGAACTGGGCCGAGGGTGGAACTGTTGTAAAGCCTCCTTGAATTTACGTTTCAGAAAGTAGAGTTCATCATGAATGCCAATGGTTGTGAACACGAATGTTAAGAAGGCTGCAAAACAGCATCAACGACATTAATACACGCCCTCCTGCACTGTACGCTAGTCCGTTCATTTATGTTGAAACGATCCGATGTAGGTTAATCATTACTAACAAATAGTACTCGAGACCCTTCGCCTTTGCTTTTGCGCCTCCTGTGGAATAAAAAAGTTTAAACAATACGTTCTTCCCCTGTGTTCTATGACCGCAGATATCCCATGACCGAAAACCCAGATATCCCATTAATAACTAAATGCGACCCGAACTAGCACGATACTTATCTCCGCCACATCTTCCTCTCTTATTGAGATCAAAGTTGATTCAATACCACTAGATGATATTCTTTTGCATAATTACGCTCATAAAATATACATAAAACTATTACAGCAACTCTTCGACATCTCGTCACAGTCGTATACATACATTAAAGTATTCCAAGCCCTCTACTGACTCAGTTAATAGATGATATCGCCCGCTAAGACGGGGACGTCGGTCTAAGTCCACTTCACCAAGGGCACTGCTCGTTCAAGTACTTCTTCTAATTCCAAACTGCGTGATAGTTTTAATGAGGACGGCCGTCATTCCCATGACTGTGGCCATTTATCACGACTACGGTCTCCGGTATACTTTTATGGCGTATCTATGGCCCTTATTTTGGGAAGTAGCTCCGCAATGGCCACTCGAGAGTTTCTCAAGGCATCTAAAGCCGCGTATAGACTGTTGACAATTTAAACATACTAGTATAGGTATTACTTTTTGTCACCGCATCGATTAATATTTTTTACAAACTAGATTTTCCCGTACTCTACCAAATTCAAGATTCGCGATTACACACTCGAACATGTTCAGGAAATTTTTTAACAATACTTAAAACAAATCGAAGCAAGCTTTTAAAGTGACTCGTATCATTATTATATTTCTAATTTGGAACTTGAAATATTCAAAAGCAAGATATGGTAGCGTCGGAACTCAAAGCTAATACTGAGCAGACTAAATTTAAAACCACTAAGCTACAACCGGTTTTTTCAAATTCTGTCATTAAAGTTATACAAAAATTAAGTTGATATTTTGTCCTCTATCCGTGACCAATGTTGGTTATTTTTGTAAAAACACAACATATTATATATACAAGCATTTATAACTGTACCGCCAGTAACGTTTTCCACTGTAACTTTTTCTTTTAAACACTCGCTTAGGTGAAGGAAAGTATTGTGAGGAAGCCTACACACCAGACAAATCTCCAAATTGGGACGTGAAGTGTACCACCGGCACTCGAACAGCATCCCCGACATGTGAGTGGAGATCAATCTATTAACTTAAATTATAATTCAATATTTTAAAATAATATTATTCAATGATACGTTATCTTTTAAAATCTCCCTGCACAAATATTAAAATGAGTGCACGGTAGAAACTAGAAAGCGTGCGGTACAATGTAGCGGTGGGCACTGGGCGGCAGCTACCATCATGTTATTAGCAGCGGTAAGCGTAACCAGAGCGGCATTATTGTTGCCAAACACACGGCCAGCGAACATTAGATCCGCTTTATTAGTCTCATTTATTTTTATGGCCCATAAAAATAAGCTAGTCAATTATTGCAAACGTCGCGGCTCGCCGTCCGTTGCAACACCTCTGTGTATCTTAACGTTACGCTCCATGATATTAAGATCAACTGCAACAGTATATTATGTCGTTAATTGAGCACAGAAAGTGATTAACATTTTCGTATATGTCGGAATCGGAGCTGGTAACCGTCTTCTAGAGAAATATACACTACGGTGGTTGTTACGTGCACTCGAAGTTGCATCGAAGGAGTCCGAGCGAATTGAAACGAAATAGTTTTAACAATGAATCGAATATCCGGACACCTTTCGCTACAAATAACGTAGTAATATTACAAATATCGACTATCTATCTATCTATCTAAGTACGGTCTCCGTTACGGAGTACATGAATGCCAAACACCATGTCGCGTGTTGGAGGCGCACGACCGCGCCGACCGCGCCGACCGACGGACATCACCAGAGCGAAGGCGCGGATGTCGACGCGATGTCTATTTAAATTTTCTTGTCGCCGAGCCACACGTATTCCGTTACTTAACAGGTATGCCACAGTGCAATCCTCGCCGGTATCTACTCGCCGCCGGCACGTCTTCCGGTACGCTAACAGGGTTACAGGGAACTAACTCGTGCGACGTCACTGTTTCAGAGTTGTTCGACCCTATTAAGTTCATTTCGGAATATTTACTATGGTGAGAAACTATATTTAGTTGGTACCGTAACTACATTCAGTTTACAATTGTGCTTGTATTGTATGCGACACAATGTCGGCCTGTATGGAAGCTATTTATCACGAGAGACGCTTCTCGGCGAGCGCATGCAGATGCAGATGCAGTGGTTTCCGTATCAAAGTTCAACTCACAACTTCGATTCGACCGCACGACCGACAACGCCCCGTGATTCATTGCGGGGATCGAACACCGTTTTAAATAGCAGAAACCGCGGGACGGGACGCGCATAAATCGTACCGTCGTATCGCGGTATCGTCGACGCGCCGTATCGCGATCTCACGCGATACCCCGAGTCCCGACATGACGGAGCGATCCGACCGGCGCGGGCGCATCGTGCCGCGCGGCGATCTACGACCGTTCTCGTAATGTATATCGTTGGAATTACGATTATCTATGCAGCGAACACATCTCAACATTGATTCCGACTTTATGAGAAAACGTAGAAATAAGCATCTCACATCGCTTGTGCCGCAATCCGAGCACCGCTGTTAACATACTTACTTCAAAAGCTCCAAACAACAGTGAATCGAATGTCGCCTCAGGTCCAGTTCTATCATTATTTATTTGAGGTTTCATCGAATTGTCTGTTTATTAAACGAAATCATTGGAATACACATCGTCCGATGCAGAACATAATGACTTTAAAAACATGAATCCTCTATTAAGTGTATTCGATCCTAGCATTTCACTAACAAGATAACATGAATTATTAAGTGAGTCACGTCTAAACATGTTGTCTACGGAATGAACTCATGTTACTGTAGTTTTGTTTCTTGTATATAATTGAGTTGTTTGCAACTAATTAATAATATTACAGACAGGAGCGTGTATCATATGGAATTTTTATAAAATAATCGTGTAAGGACACCTACATACATGATAATCTGCACAAATTCTGTACTTAACATAATGAACTCGACACCTCAGTCCCCCCCCCTCAGCCGCGACTAACACGAACGTGGTGTTGGACAAAAACGAAGTGAAACCTCTGACAGACATTAAGACAACGTAAATAAGTTGAAGACTCGTTGAATGCCTTGCAAGCTGACACGTACGATGTCTGCGGATGCACTTTCCTTAAGATGATTCTGTCAATGAGTAAAGTTTATGAATCGGACGAAAACAGCGCTCGTAATTAATATAATTTTATCAAATAATCCAGTCCTACCGCAAATCCTACATAAGTGTGTCGTGGCATTAACTATCGTATCGAGGAAATAGGACTCAATACCAGGATAACCCCATAATCCTGTGGGTAATGACCTAACTAGGTGGAGGTCGAAGTATAATTTACTTATTCATATTTTCCAAGCCACTCGTGACACATCCCATCCCCGCGCAAGATATAAGCTTCTAATATTTCAAAACAATTTTTTTTTTCATGGAAAATATTGGAGATTTAAAGCGTTCACATGCTTGAAGGAAACCTCAAGCAGCTCTACGGTAAGAGTGAGTGACGCGCTAGCACCTCGTAGCAAACAACGGTGGCCAGGAGAGTTTATCATCCCTATCAAACGGGCGCAAACACAGCAGGAGTGTGAGTATTCAACCCTATAATACAATAGAGACCCATCGAGATTATTATAGGCAGTGATATCTCCGCATGAACAAGGAGTCCTCCAATGTAGATTAGTGACAGAATTGAAGGCCAACAAGAGTGTCACGAGTTCTTAGACCGCCAAACATAAAAAACCACTGATGGTAATAATTCATCTGATATCTGACATTGTTTAAGGTTGTCGATCAGGTATTCGTCATGGTAACGACAAGGAGAACAATAATCGTTTAGTTTGAAGAGGTTCCCCCAGCCGCGACTGGCTCCGGACCAGGACAAACAGGGCGTGGGCGAGTCCTTCAAATGTTTGAATACAATAGGGTTGTCGACCATACTTGCGGACCTGTACGTCACGTTTTACGGGCACTCTTGATAACACCAACTTAACGCACGGTCAGTACCGTAGGTTCAGGGGCCGCATTAAATTAAACTTCCTTTCCTTCTTCTTCTTTCTTGGCCGACAACGTATCAGTGACGCCTTTGGTGTTACTAATGTCCATGGGCGACGGTGACCACTTCCCATCAGATGTCTCATCTACTCGTTTGTCGCTTACTTACATAAAAAAACTTATTACCGATCTTTCACCTTTTGCAAGCTTAATTATATCATTGTATAATTCCAGAAATACTCTTTGGTCCATTTCGATCTACGTAATTATTATTTTTTTAATTTTTTAACCTAAAACTGACATTTAGACTGTTGACTCTGTCGGCAGCCCTACCGCTGGTAACAAACCGCCCACGCCGCGGCCGCGCCGCTCGCAAGTTCGTCCGTCCGTGGACCAACACGGTAACGTTATGTGGAACGTTATTAGGTAATTGTTAAAAATAAAACGCACTGCGACAACACACCGAGTGTGTGTTCGTTTGGTACTTTCAAACTTCTACGGGGCAAATTTCAAAATAAAACGACGACATACACCCATACATTAAAACTACAGCTGTTCCCCAGTAGGGCAAGCAGCAATTACAAACGGCTATTGTAATTATGTAACGGATTTCAATATAATTTGCGTCAAAATTTTGTATCTGCGTTTTTACTGATCTCCCAACTGCAACGCTCGCGTTAGAATTGACGATGGTCGTGCCATAGTTCCGCGACGTTCCAAAAGGCTCCCGAAAATTTAACAGCGGCATAGTTCCCGGTTTTATCTTGGGAGAAATTGCTGCCTTAGATTGTAGAAGCTTATGAGAAGTAGCCAACGTAATAATGACGACAAAACGAATACTCGCGAATTCTCAGAACAATACAGGTGTTACTAAATCAAAATCTTATCTACCGCCGTATTAAATCACGTTCACGACACCGGTTTAGCATATTTCAAACAGAAATACGGCAGCGCGAACAATTTGCTTTACATAAATTAATATGCGTGGCATTTGTTGAAATGGCCGAGTCAGACCAGAGCAACAGGTAACGATTTGTTTCAAAACAAAGCCTTATCGAGCACCGAACGCCGCCGCCGACGGAGCGCACCTGACGACCGGCGCACGACAAATATATTTCGAGTATTCCCGTCGCCGCGGCGCAGTGGCCCGGCTCGTCCACGGCCGCGGACTCCGCTCGAGCCTGGCTAGGACGTAACAAGCACTGTACAGGGGAACAATTCAATTGGATTGTGAATAGTAATTTATTGTGAACTGACATTAAATTTATGTTTGAAAATAATATTGAGAAATTGCACATGGAATGGGAGTACAGGAAACTTAGCTAAATAAATTAACATACCTCATTCAGGCAATAATACATATTTTCGGAAAGTAATTTTTTTTCCATACATTATCAAATTAAACATTTTCAGAATAAAGCAAGCTATTCTGACCAATTTAAAATTTACGTCCAACTATGTGTGTAGACGTATGATGTCTCTGGAACAAACCATCCGATTCCAGCGGTTTTTGAAGCATTTCAATGGATCTACCAGACGTCTTCTCGAGTCTCTGATTAGATATTGAAGTCAGTCGATACAGTAGGTTTAAATTTATTCAGTTAGATTTTCAATTTCTTCCTAAATTTTAACCGATTTTATTTAATTACTAACTCCTACCTAATGGTAAGTGGCAATGTTGCTTTAGGCGGTAAAGCGTAATAACTTAGAAAAAGCTTGACTTAAAATCATCCACATTGTTATGAAATGGAAACATTGACGCAGACAGATTATTCATTGCTTCTTGATACGCATAATAAATGACGAGGAAAATCTCGTTACCGGAGGGACGTTTGCGGCAAAACGATCGATAGCCGCCGCGCGCCGAAACACCGATGGTAGTGGGTGGATGGTGGTGATGGTGACCAGCGCCGATGGTGGCGAGGGGATGGAGGAAATACTCGTAGATCGTGTGAATTCTGCGCGCAGTCTCCAAAACGTATTCTACAGAACACCGCGACGTTGGCTGCTCTGCGCCTGTGCTCGACACTCCGAAGGTTAGATCAACAAGGGAGTTTTCAAACTTTTGTTAGTTAGTTACTTTTGCCATCAATTTCAGATTTCAATATCCAATTTGAACGATAAAAAGAATATCAAAATCAATTTATCTCTTTAACATACATATATTTACAACATACGAGAAGTTTTAGTGATGAACGAAATACTCGTCCTTATCAACAACGTGTGTATATGACGTAACATATATTATATTAAAATTGTTGAGTTTCAACGGAATCTCAGTTTAACCGGCGTCGAATTTTATTACAAATTTATTGATCAACATTTCATAAATTACTAGATTTGTCATCGAATTAGAAATTGAAACCTCAGTCGTCAGCTCGCCGAGCTGGAACAGCTCGCCTTATCGAGCCTCATAACCGAAACATAAAGGTTCGATAAGTGGACGACAAAGTACGTGATATAGTAGCGTGTTATCACGACGACACCGCCGGTCGACGGACACCGACACGGTGCGGCGCGCGGCGTTACAGGCGCACCGGCTAATTGTCGGAGCTCATGGGAGTCGGCGCCGGGATTTATGTGGCGTCTCGTTACAACCGCTGGTAATTATGGAAACGGAGACAAATAACATAAATAATTTACGAGATACACGTGCGGACCTTTATCATAATTTATTACTTTATCTTTTGTTTGGCCATTATTGTCTACGAGGCGGAGGGCCGGGCGGGGTCGACGGACCGTCCCTGTGTTTAAAAAATATCGATCGATGATGTTTTCTATCAACTTCGGGAACTAACTACAAACTATTGAACACGAAACACGGCGACAGGCATGGAGTAGAATGACTAACTTTTTCGGAATGATCTACGAATCAAAAGAACTATTGAGATATGTCAGAAATGACGTTGTCTACTTTGTATAAGTATTTTGGTTGTCCATGAACAGTAACCATGGAATTATTGTAGTGTTAGTTTAATAGCAAATACTAGTTGAATTCAAAATATTATAATTATTTAGAATCAGAATGGTTGTGAGAAATAACAACAATAATACAATTCCAATTCGTTCTTATAAACAAATATAAGAAGGTATTATATTGTTACCACTGAGGTGACGAAGAAATACTAAATTCAAATTCAAAATCAATTTAAACATTTAAACACTTGTGCACGTCATTTTTTGCTTCTATTAGCTATCTACTAATAGTAGCAATAGTTTTGATTCGACAGAGATGGAACGTTTCATTAATAAGTGTCGCTGGGTACCGCATGCCGTGGACGAGATATGCATTGCCCGGGCGGCTCCGGCCAACAAATGTTCTACCATCCATAAGCGCTTCCTAAAGTTACACGTTCAATAATTTTAGTTTCTTGTCACAAAACAGAAGCTATAACTTAAAGCTCCAAAGTTAAAAGACGGGCCACGTGCTTACATCACATAAGCTTCCACTAAATTGATATTATAAATAAAATTAGTTTCCACATTTGCCACTTCAAAGGGATTAAGTATTAGTTACCGTGAAACCCCGAAGCTACATTTAATATCCGTGAAACGTGGCCATTGAATGAGTTGGGAGATAAATCATCATTCGACGGGTGAACGAGCGGAACGAGGGGAACATGCAAATGAATCCGAACGCGCCTCGTGTATCATAATATTTAATAATAATAATACCACTAATGGGTTTGACTCTGGAGCTTGGCTTTTATTGCTTTCTGTTTATTTGGAAATACGCTACGGTTGTGGAAATCCGAAATAAATAATAAATGAGTGTCAATACTAAATTTGTAATTTTACTTGATTACGTACAGTGCTTATAATTTAACGTTCTGTGAATGTACGCGAGTTATGTGGGGACTCTGAGGATGTACACCTTCATAATTTCTATGCTGCTTGAAATTTATTGGCGGAAATATCGTTATTTTTTTTATATTATATAATAACAATCCATAATAACCTTTAAAAGTATTCGAATTTATTCGGTGGATATTCACTCAGTGTCAGGTGGACTCATACTTAAGAAAGAAGAAAAATATTTTAATAAATATACAATATTATTAGCAACGAGCGCAGGTAATATATTTGTTTACCGAATTTCAGGATTTCACGTCATCAACAGAATCTATAGAGCTAACCGACCGCTCTGGTATTCTCTCATTCGACAGTAGACTGTGCCACCACGCTCCCCAAGAGTGCGTTTGCAGATTTCGCCTTCGAAAACAATATAAAAAAATCTATCAGATTTGTAAATTTGTAGTTCTCTCTCACACCCCTGTGAGTAATCACCAACGTTAGGAACACAACACAACACTACATCGCGCCGTATTAATTAAATTGTCTGGAAGTAAACGATATCAACACCGATATTAATGTTTCTATTAATTTACATAATTTATTGCGACTGTTCATCGCTACTCAGTTCTCGGTGCGGGGCGGGGGACGGGAGGGGGAGTTAGAACGAATCCGCCGCGAGCGCCTGCGGTCAATTAACGGATAGCGATATTAGGCTGCCGCCGCGGGCGGGGCCGTCGCGCCGGGGCCAGCACTGGGACGCGGGCTGACTAATGAAGTGAAAAGATATGGCCCGTGGCAATTTACACCGAAGCTGCAGTTGTTAATACGTCGATGGCGTACCTTACACCGCCCAGGATGAGCTCGAAATATTTAAGACACTGACCCGCTTGAACGAGAATGTCACCCACGCGAATCGATGAGTTCCGGTACTCCAACCGCCTAGGAAGCTTTTGGAACTGTAGAACCCCCGCGTTGGATGGCGTCACATTAAAATCCAGCTCGTGGATTTTAATAACAGCACAAGGCACAGCAAACTCCGTAAGTCTTGCCTTCATATAAAAGTTGTTACTGGACAGGTACCATCTCATCACCCGCAAAGCGGAGGATGATGATTCACAACATAGAACACTGAAACCCCGTACCTAACATCCCTTCGATGGTGTAAACAATTCCGACCAATATAATGGATCCATTCGTCACCTGAGTCCCGACAGTACAATTCTGGTAGAGAAGCTAGGTAGACCACTACGATACAACACAGACACCCAACGAAGCATCTACCTCAGTACGTCGGGTAAGACACACGAGAACTAATTCCCCGGGACACCATCCAGAACGATCTCGAATATTATTTCCAGATATTTGAAGGTGTGCTGCGGGCCAAACATACATCAACTCCTCCTCTGACTCCTCCAGCTCAGTAGATTACTACCAGTAGTTCGACAATGCACCTGGAATAGTGTGAGTGAGTGTAACAAATAATAATAATAATTGAAATAATAATCCGATTTCAAAGAAATCTTACTGGTACTAGAAATATAAAATACTATATTATAACATACCACCACACTGGAGGCGCTAACGCCATTGAGCTCTACATAATATTTGTCTAAGTTGAGAGCGCATTCCGTGCTCGGGGAATTAAGAGAAATCTCAAGAAAAACTATTATTTATATCAAATAACACTCGATCAAATAATATTCTCTAATAAAGAAGTAATCCTGGTTTAGAAAGTGGGCAGTGGGGCCAATTGCCTCACACCTCTTTACTACAGAAGAATTTAATGAAACTATCGGCCAGTGAAGGCCGCCTGGTGGCTTTTTTATGCAAATCAGTTAATTCCGTGCGCCGCCGATGTTATGGGATAGTATATTCCCTTCGACATTACCGGATAGTGTTACCAATTTCAAACACATCTAAACTCTGGCTAAATCTAAACTCGGAGCCAAGTTTAACAACACGCTTATCTATAATCAATTATGATAGGAAACCGTTATGTATACCTACTTTTACTACTTTTCATTATCTTTCTACATAAAATAAATAGCTAATTTTCACGATATATATCATATGGTGTAATGATTTAATGAATTCGGATTATCAGAGGTTTTCTATGTGTGCATGTTTAATATTAGCAATAAAAAAATATTTTTTTCTTCTTATTTCCTGGCCGACAACACATCAGTGACACCGTTACTCTCACTGACGGTGCGGGCGACGGTGACCACTTACCATTACGTAGCTCGTCTGTTCGTTTGTCGACTATTTACATAAAAACATATCGCTTTAAACATTTCCAAACTTGGAGACGTCACTGCCAAGTCCCGAGGGACGCAATCGGTCCGAGCATAATCGCCGCCCCGGGTCACCGGACCCCTCACTAAATTACACGAAATATTCAATTTTGACACGTTAACGGCGGCCGCTGCTGCACTGCCGTCAAATTACCATAACTCCGACAACTCGACCACTTACGGATAACCAGCGCGCACTGATAGCCGGCCGCGCGAGCGAGCGCACCTCATGCATAAACAAACGATCGCTCTTTATTGTAACTAAACTTAGGGCCAATATTGATAGTCAGCTCTCAATCTTTATCACAACTACTTAAACTTAGGCCCGTATTAATAGTTATTTACTTTTATCACTGGTCGACTTAGACCGCTACCTCGTTGAGTAAGGTACATACGTATGTGTAGGTGAGACTGAATAATACAGTACATTATCTGTTAACAGTAATTGCGCTCTATTGAAGATACTTACGAGTTTCACAATGAGGGTCCAAAGTTGATACGTGATACACCTGTTGGAACTTTTAACGACGCATTAAACGCACAGCTTATAGGTAAAGGATATTATGGTACAGATTATTATGTCAATGATTAGTAGGCGTGGAAATAAGAGAGCCGCAACCGATTCCGCGTACGTTAAAACTTACATAATGACTGTATTGTTTCAAAAGATGAGCTAAGGAGTTTCTTCTCCTTTAAATAATTGTTTCATCTTTTCAAATCAGTTTTATAAGCAAACAATGACGTGCATAAGTGTCTAATTGCATAAGTTTAGAAATGAATACGATCAGTTTTGAATCTACCCCCTTCTTATTCGTGATCCCTGGAAAGATTACATGAATGTCAAATTTAAGTTGTTTGTATTATGTTTGATAACACTTACAATAACAAATTCTGCTTTGAGTTGTGCCACATCTCACAGGTTACTTTAATTATCGTATCGTAAACCAGACCACCACATCATTTGTGTCCACCGGTGACCACCGGCGACCACCGACGCCGCCGATAGATTTATTAAATATTATTAGGTAGGTAACATGTTACTGGTGACCGATCCCATTATCGACGTTGTATAATAAGTGTATAACGCGGTGTGGTCCCACCACTTCGGCTCTTGCATACACAACACGCGTTATCTCAAGCTAGGAGAGTTACGCCGGAGGTCTTCCAAATTCAGTCATGGTGCAACGTGAACTTTGATGTCAATTCAAATAAAGCCTCTGGAGAATGATAACTTCTGTATGGACTAATGTAATTCCGTGTTAATGTCGACTCGAGTCGTATTTGAGTTAAGCAATGTTAAAGTTTGTATCCAATTAGGTAGAACCGTAAACTTTGCATAAAGATTAATCCTTTTTTTATGTTAATAGCCGACAAACGAGCACACGAGCCACCTGACGGTAAGTGGTCACCGTCGCCCATGGACATCAGCAAGACCAAAGGTATCACTGATGCGTTGTCGGTCAGGAAATGAGAAGAAGGTAAGAAAGTAAGTATTGGCTCTCAAGCCACTTCACTCCAATCCTTCGTTCTTGCGTTCGAAATGAAAATAAGGTTGAATTTTTTTTATGAAAATATATTCCGCACATGTTTATTTCTAAAGGTACTCGTGAAAACAAACAACGCTTCGAGTAGAGTTTAAGGTTTTTCTCAATACAACAAACAAATCTATAACGGGTACGGTATTCATTCATTCAATCAAACATTCAAACAAGCACTGATCAAAATAAGGAACAACACGTGTGTAACAATAATTCTCCAAACAACCTGCGACGTTCAACTTATATGACGGCGAACATTGAACATTTTAACTGCCACGGGAACTTCTCCTTGAGTTTTTTAAAAATATATTGACCCAATGAGTGACATGAATTAAAACAATAACAGATCTTACGGAATCAAAATGGTTGCAAAGGATAGAAATGCTGCGTAAATTTAATAGTTCCTAAAAAAGAATCATAAAACTGTATTATTGTGAATTAAGTACCGACCAATTCCAAAACACTCGGCAAAGAAAACTGTAGATCCTAAAACTGACAGGATATTTTTTGTCTGAAAAAATTAACTGCAACTACATATGTAAATTTTAATCTGATTGGTTTATTTTTATTTTGAAGCATCAAATATTTTTTTTAGAATTCAGATTTCTATCTAAGTAAATAATACATCTTACGTCGAATCGAAGCAAACACCATAAAATTAACTAGCGAAGCCCGACTTTGATAAGATTTGAATTATGTAGCGATAGCGAAAATTAATCTGGAGAACTTTTTTAAACTAGTACCTCCCTTAATGTACCTATTGTAACTTAATAATACGTTAACATGCTTTTGAGATAGAGTGAATTATAAAGCAAATTAAAATATTTACAATAATCTTGTAAACTGAATTAACATCATGACGTCTAGAAATGATCCATGGGCTTTCACCGGGCAACGACGGTTTCGGGGCGGCACACAATGGTCCACGCTTCCATCGGCCGGCCATTACTCTTATCTGGAGGTTTTATAACGAGATGGGCCCGCGAGAGGCGGGTGGTCGGCCCCACTCGGTGAATACAGACGATGACAGGTCACTCGATACTCGTAGCTGCGACCGATAACTTTGTTGTGGCGCACTGCTCACTGGTCTCCAGTTAGATCTTACAAACACGTTAGAGTATCAGGATATAATCCAGTGCAAATTACAAAGCAGTGGCGACACGATTGGGGATGCTATACTGCTTAACATGGCTCGAGCGGCAATTTTCAAGTAATTGTTTTAGCGCTGAATGTTTTTGTGACTATAGGATAATTACCGTCAAATACCCAGTTCGCTATTCCAAGCGCAGCTATGGACCGTCACCTTAGCTCAATAGGCCAATGTCGTTCATAAGTTACACTGTTATTAGCAGACGCACAGATGATTACTCGTAATATGTAAAGAGCAACTGACCGAAGCTATAATTTGTTATTGTCTTGTAAGGATCGCAGAGGCCACCAAATACTGGCCAACCGGACTCTGAATTTCTGTTGTCGTAGCAATTCAATAACAGGTAATAAGACAGGTACCAATTATTCCATTGTTTCGATCACTTCATCTTAATGATAATTTATTTATATTCTTTATAGTACACTCACTGAGTACAAAATTTTACGAGACCGACACAGAAAAATAATTGATATACGAGTACCTCACAATCGATCGTCACTAAAATATATTACATATATATGTGACGATCAAATCGATAACGATTTCAGTGACAACGGCGTCGGCGTCGGCGTCGGCGTCGGCGTCGGCGTCGGCGTCGGCGTCGGCGTCGTCGGAGAGTCGAGTCGTCGTGTATCTGCGATACACGAAGAGCGCGCATCTAGCTATGAACAATACGCCACAGTACTGCAACAAAGAAACACACAACCTTTTTAATTCTTATCTGGCGGTTGGATCACGAACACCAAATTACAAGTTGGACGGCGCAGAGGAGTGCACGCGGAGGGGCCGGGAGGGGGACGTAATTACCAGAACACAGCAAAGTACCGACAACAATGGTCAATCACCGAGCGGGCCAGACCCGCAAAACTATTGTGGTGCGGGCGCAGTGACGAGCGGCGGCGGTTTAAAATAACGATACGTACACGATGATTACTGCTTTGTTTCCCTGTTTAATAATGTTGTTATAAAAACTTAATCCACTAACTATTAATACTCATAATATGAAAAATTCCAGATCCTTATCGAGTAACGATCACCATTAATCCATGTAAATGTGATGTAAGTAATGATTGTCATTTATTGTGATCATTATTTTTATTATGTTTATGGAAGTGATCAGTAAATGAATGCATCGGTTCACACAGATTCCAGCATCATCCTCGAGATCCTGTGTAAGGAGTGCGTGATCATTATTTCACATGGTGGATTCTCAGTACGCCTAAATCATGAACGTTTCCGTGCAAAATATATGGTTCTCAAAATTTTTGAACTTTTTACGAACATTTTGAGAACGGTTGTTTATTTTCAATCGGCCACTTGTATTTGAGAACATTTTTCTTGTACCTCTTTTTACCTAAATACGTTGTATAATTATACATATACATGGATATCGACGTGTAGGCATAATTACGAAAGAAAAAAGAAAAAAATATTTCACCCAAAATAATGATATTGACGTTTTGTTAGTATAATGTTAACGCCCTTAAAGCTACTGGTAGTAATACATGTATTTAAAATATAATTATAGACGAAAAATATTCACGCTTAGCATTATCACAGCAGAAAAACCACAGCCGCTGGTTTTCACTGCGACCCACTACTATCTTAACCTAAACAGCTACAAACAACGCTGGAGTCGTCGGACCATGCGAATCTCTAAAGTATTCATTAAACTGAATAGTTAACAAATAATTAAGTGTTATTAAAATGCAAAAACAGACTGAACACTCGTTTTAAAAACAATTTTTGGATTCATGAATAATATGAATACTCAATATAATTTTTTCCATTTCATATAAAATCGGATGTGGCTAAATCAATATGGCCGATGGGAAAAAAGGTCGTACATTTCCTCGTATATAGGTTTTTGGGTCCCCAAAAAGGGCAAAAGCCGGATTTGGGTATCAGTCAAACATAAGTATCTACTTTATCCTCTCCTATCAGAAACAGAAGTAAAGATGTTGTAGTATATTTTAAGGTAGAAAAGCTTCGCTCATCACACACTTCATAACAATTGTAATCGCGAGATACATCGGTACACGAGCGGATTGATTGGCTCGAAGGCTCGCTTTCTCCGCTCAACCGCGATCAAATATTTGGCGAGAGCTGTCATAACATCCGATCGAAGTGCCTTGATACGTTCCGCTCCACTCGCCAACCACCTGCGGAGAACGACGTGCTCGTTTTTGACACGCCGAGAAATAAAGGGAGATTAAACAAAGGGCCCTCATTCGTAATGCAAGAAATTAATGCGGACACCTGTCTGAATCTCATTTACACGAGAAGAGTTTCTCGACGGCGAGTCGTTGCTCGGTACGGTCGCTCACTGTAAACAAAATGGATTTGATCACTTCAAACCTTGAAAGCGATCGTTGCTCATTAATTTTGATTTGGATTTGAGTCTCATACTAGCAGAGTTCGAGCAACACCAGTCATAACAAAACCGATGTCGTGATACGCGTGGATGGTTTTAAACAGACCCGCATATTGACACGCCGCTCACAGTGAACAATTCCATTCGATATTAATGAAATTACTACAGAAAATAGACTAACCTTGAAATAAAATAACAACATACAAGCGAATCAGAAATATGCTCCATGAAACTTTAATAAATGTGTAAATAAAAAATGAAAACAAAGCAAAACGATTGTATACATCATACAAGAACTCCGCTTGTTGTGGTTCGGGGAACGCAAGTGGAGGCCGCGCAGACCGCACGAACGGATCAGCGCACTCAATTATGAAGACGTGCCGATCAATAAAACGGTTTACGGCCCGCGAGGAGGCCCACGGGGGGCCTCCCATCAGCAATAAGGAAACCCATCCATCACAGCCATGCGTAATTACGTCGTGACCGCGGCTGACCAATTAAAGACTTGAAATCGTTAGTAATAGCACAAATAATTTACTATTAGTCCTAGGTGAACCCGCAGAGCGCGTCCGCTCCCCGCAGCATGCTCGCACTGACTGGCCGCCATATTTCTTACTCGATAAGGCCGCGATTACACTTGTAGAATATATGCGCGGTCGTAAACAACGACTTGTCCATATTGAGAAATTCCATTCAGAAAATGCATTTAATGTAAAACGTTCAGCGCGTACCTTTATCATTTGCGAGGAGCGCTCCATTAAAAAGGGTTCTGGTATCCATTGATACATAAGTATCGATTTAATTATTGATAGTATTTAGATATCTTTATTACGACATCCGATAAGATAACATATTATTAAAACGTCGTTTTAAAAATAAATTGTTGTTCTTATTAGTAGTAATGATTACGTCACGTGTAATTTATATTGCCGTTATAACTTAGTTAAGTGTAGTCATATTAAACTTAGTGTAATAGACCTACTTGCAGCGTAATTATTAAAGCACGAACGCGGCCTGGAATTCAGTAGCCTTACAATATTTTAACAAAGGTATCATTAGATTTTTCGAATTCTAATGAACGGATCCTGTACTTCCATCTTCACCAGCTGCTTCAGTGGTTCAGCGATGACCACTCCTCACTCACACACACCAGCAGGTATTCCCAAATGCTCGTTTGTTGTCATGAAAAACATCGCACATAAAATTTCAGTTTAATCTTATGTCAGCTGATCCTATAGCTCCGCTCTTACAATGTTATCGACGGAGATGTGAAAACAGAACTGGAAACACCTAAGTACCGAATTTAGTGGAAAATTAACAATCTCTTCTTACGTCATTATAATGGAAACATGGATTGTAAGTAGAAGTTGGTACCCTTACATTCTGTTACAGTACTCCGGGCGAAATTTCAATACTTATAAGGGCGGTAAGTATTATTCGAATAATTATATCTATGAAACTCGCCGATTAAAACGGACGCCACGAGCGCCGCCTTCACGCCGACGGTATAAAACTTTCTATGTTATCCGACTCACGAACGATATACATTATTTGGAAGAGTTTATCTCCGTTCAGTTTTCCATTAACGGTAACAAAGGCCGGCCCTCGGCGCGCCACGCCAGATGTCACCCTTATCGGTCCATTATCGATAGACGAACACACTCAAAGTGTTAACTTTGAGCTTTGGAAAGTAAGGTGAAACTTTATGTGGATAATTAGTAGTGAGAGCTTTTTAATCACTCGTACGTGAGCTTCCTAAGAAGCTCGGTTTGTTGGCTTCCATCAGTAACGGTAGTTTTTTCAATGGGTTTCAATCCAACTTTTTATTTCCCTTTCGAAAAGTCTAATCTTTCTCACAACCAATAAAATTTATTTAAAACTAAATTATCTTTAATCTCGGATCCTTTTAATTGATACTCATTGAAATGTACCTTACTCTTGTACTCTTGATACTCATTGAAATGTACCTTATTATTGTTGAACCGTAGAAATTAACTAATGCCTGTCGTTTCAAAGCTCTCACCTCTCAGCTATACGAGGACAGTGTATGGACAGTACCTGGCCTCAGAATTAGAGCTACCTGGAGCTGCTTCCCCACCCTGCTCCACTACAGTTTAATCAAAATCTTACAACTACATTATCAATAAAAATGTGACGGGCACAATTCTTTACATAAAATATTTTTTGAAAATTTTTACGTAGCTAGACTTTGCTCTGACCAAACGAGTCAGCGGACACACGTCTCCGCCGTACATTAATGGTCGTAACACCAGAGATATCATCGACTTCTTACTCTTAAATAAATATAGCTACCATCACACACGAGTACCGTCGGGGTTATACCGCGGTACAGAGCCCAGCGACCTGCAACTGGAGGAACTGCCGTAACCTCATTCGTTGTTTAGTGGTGCACCACGTGTAGGGCAGGTCGGCTAGAACCCGAGGAAGTGTGGAGTCTCTTACACCTCGAATGATATCAATATTATTGTACAAAACTTTAATTAATAGAATAAGAAAAATCTGTGTCTTAAAATACATATAACTGGAACTTCAAATTTATTAAATGCCTAAAAACAAACTGTTATTTCAGGTGGAATTTCAATTTGTAAACGTAAACTGAAGGAAATTGAAAGCGAGTTGCTAGTTTACAATACTATTGTTGTAGGACTTCTAAGGTTTCGTTTAGCAGTAAGCTACAGAGAAAAATTAGGGTGTATGCTGCAGTAAGGTATCGCATCTATGAGCCAGAGACCCAGGCACTCGTCCCGCCGGCTGGACGACACGCGTGCCCCGGTTTACCGCTATCGGGTTCGCGTGACGTCTCCATTGATAGCCATTAGCAAACACGATTGTTAACACACCGGAGCCGAGAGGTTAACGGGATCCGGTTTGTATGCTTTCTGTACATGAAGGATATATGAGATAAACTATTATCAGTGACCTTTATTAACTCAATAGAACTTAAAACAATAGTTCTTAGAATTTGTGTCTATTTGTCTTCTTTTTATTTATTTATTTATGATACACAAAACAGAATACAATCAGTACAAACAAACAAAATAATATGATAAAATTAAGAGCTAGATCATATTCCGTAGGTATGTGTACACTTCTTGATCAAGAAATTCTAAAAGCAACAACAAAAGTATAATATCAGTATGAAATTTATTTTAAATATTATAATGTACATAGTGACTAATCAGTCCTGCTAAGGATAGCTAGGACTTCTCTTTTAATTTACATAAAATAAGTTAATGCTTGACAACAATCCCACCTGATGGTAAGTGCTCATGTAGTCTAAGATGTTGAACGCACTAAGTTATAAATAACCTATTCACTCTTCTCTTGAAGACCCCCACAACGTAAGTAGCCGGGAACACTGACGCGGGCAAGTTATTCCAGTCCTTTGCAGTGCGCATAATGAATGAAGACACAAACCGCGTCGTCTGTGCAGGTGATACGTTCACTACGAAAGGGTGGATATCTGCCGTACGTCGAGTTGTCCGATGGAGGAACCGCGATGGGGCAATTAATTGGAACAATTCCTGTGCACAATCTCCAAAATGTACCCTATAGAGGACCGAGAGGCTGGCAACCTTGCGCCTGTGCTCAAGACTTTACAGATTGGTTTCAACCAGATCTATGTCACCAATGAGCCTCCTTGCACGCCTCTGTTATGTATATTTATCTATGCGTTTGTGCTCGGCAAACGGCCTAACCGATTTCTTTATGATTTTCACTAATGTATTGCAGTAAGCATTACTTAATAATTAAAGTTCGTTTCATTAGAATCAGTCTGTAGATAAAAAAGTTATAAATTAATCTAAAACAATGCAGGTGCTATTTCCATGCGTAAAAAATAGTAAGGCTTAGTTTTTGAGAACCGAAGCGAGCGCAGTTTGCTAGTATGGTATAAATGTTTGCTACGGTTTATTTTGCACCTCCCGCGAAACTAGAAATTGTGGTACGTTAGAGCGAGCCCTCACCTCTATCTAGAGATATTAAGCGCCGCTTAAGTTTCTCGAATAAACCTTATGTCTCAGCTTTAAAAGTTTGCTTGAACAATTGTCAATACCGACAATCTCCGATGATTTCAATCTTTGATAAAAACATTTATTTGTGACCGAATTTAAACAGGAATATCCCTTTGTTTGAAATTAAATAGTAGGTATAGGATAGTATATATACGTATGATATGTACATAGCCGACAAACGAACGACTTGCCACCTGATGATAAAGGCGTCGCTAACGCGTTGTCGGTCAATAAAAATGAAAGAATGTATAGTTATTTTCTACTTAAATACCAATAAAAATATCTATAGCCTCGAAGCGAGCAGACAGGCCACCCGATATTAAGCGGTCACCGCTGGCTACGAACGACCATAGTGACAAAAACTTCGGGATTAAATATTTCATTTCTTCTAGAATGAGAGTCATTGACAAGCCGGAAAGGCTCACTTGAACTCGAGGACAGATAGAAGGTAATAGTATTTTATAAACCAAACGAAGCATCGCACCAACTAGTCACGTATCCTTTTGTGTTATGTACTGTGTTATACCGTCGTAGTGTCTTATACAAGTGTATTGTCATAAAACTGATGACGGTGTTTACCACCGGCGACATGTGACGTCACGTCACGCCGCTCGTTGGCAGTCGTGTCATGTACCGTGTTTTCAAAATAAGCAAGTGCAGTGCTGCATGTGGAATTACCTTAATTGTCCACCGAGCGGCCGCTACGTGCAGATGGCGCGGTCGATACGGCCGGGGATGGAAATATTGTTGAAATCTTGATAACGCTAACATAAACTTTGCAAGTGATCTCATAAAACGTTTCAGGAACAAATTATGAGCAAAGATTTTAGTGAAAATGTAGTTTTTTTTTTTTAATTAAAACAAATTTTTAAATGCATTACGATCGTTTTCTGCTTATGGGTGATATATGAGAAACGCCACTGTTCGGGGCCGTTATTATCGCAATAGAATCCAAAAAAATAATTGTTTGAATTTGTGTATGTTGGTCTGTGCGTTTGTTCGCGCTAATCTCAGAAACGGCTCAACCGATTTCGTTATGCTTTTCACTAATGTGTTACAGGAAGCATCACTTAATATTTAAAGTTCGTCGATCGGTCAATCGACGAGGAGGCACGGGATTGATCACCGGCCAATCAAATCGGTGTTTCCTATGTGTGTATGTGTTCATGCCGCCCACAATACAGGAACTCTCACCTAATAGATAATTGATTGAAATGATTCTTTAAAACAACCCAAATTACCCAAAATCCAAACTGTCACCGCAACTCCGGCCCGCCACCGCCTCCGCCACCGTCTGTTTACAATCGCTTGTTAACTGCATACAGTGACACTGTAACATTCCCACATCACAACAATTCACAGCAGATTTTAGAGAGATTTCAAGAGATACTTTGAAATCCCCATTTCTGTGATGCAACACGATAAGGCGACTACTTCGGCATAAGAATTCAAAACAAGGAATTTACATCAGACAATGTTTCTCGACCTCGTGATGTGATTCATCAGATGGCGGTCGTTATCTGGACACAAAACATGAATGATCTCATGTCTAACATATATTACCTTTATTGAGAGCGGTCACCTAAACCTATTGAATACAAATTTTTGTAATATTTATCGTAAGCAGGACCGAAGACATTGCAAACACTCGACTAGAAAAGTTACAGATAACTTAGCCGCCTAGTTAATTAGATACGGTCCAAAATTTACTTTTAAAAAAGTGACACATGATCGATGCAATTCTTCATAGCAGCCCCGCCCCCCTCGTTTCCTCGTTTCCTGATGAGGGCCGGCTTTTCATATTATTGCCCGTTTACATGCGCGTTCCGCGTCTCGGGGGCGCACACGAACAACGCTAACAAACTCCTCTCACGTACTTAATTGTGCTCGGCTGTACTGACACGCCTAAAAAATTGACTGAAAAGGAGCGGTCCGACCACCGGCTTCGAGACAAAGAACAAACTGTCGTTTGGAATCAACCATTACGGTCAAATGACAGGACGGAGAATTGGTAACTCTGAAAGACGTCGGATAAAGTCCACTGCGCCGATTAAATATGTTGCCAGGGATCAACAATTGTAATATCATTTTCACAGGTATTTTACAGCAAATACTTGAGAATAAATGTATTTCAAATCTATCTATGAAATACCTTTATACCACGCGTAAGGGTTTTTTATCTTCGTAAATATCAAGGAGGATAATACGCCGAAAAAAATGGGAACACTGACTGAGTATATTTTATATCGTTTCTAGTATACCCATTACCCTTACGCGGTGTGACCGGCCCGTGAAATATACGACACGTAAATTGGCACCGCATTGAGCAGGAAAACGGGCTGGGTTTTTAAGATACGCCTTCCTCGGCGTCATTTAATATACCGCGGGTTCATTAGATAACCGATAGGAAAACCACACCGTAAAGAAGGTGTCGGGCGTTATATCTCATTGGCAGCTTTTCTAATTAAGGCCTAAGATATGACTTCGAATGGCAGAAGGTGTCTGCGAGTAAATTGAATCCCAATAAGGTTTAATTTCATTTGATTCGAGTGAAATTGTTACAACTAGATTTATAGTCTACGACGTGATACGTAACTGCTCTCTCTTCCTGATATTTATATCGTAATTTTATCATATCGTAAGGTGACCTAATGGCACGCGTAAGTAACTTTTTGCGATAGGTACGTTTACAGCGATCATATAACACTACACCTGGTCATTTTTCCATGAAGAAAAATTTCTTTAAGCAAATTGCATTTACGATAAACGAACAATACTAGCCACACTCTCAAGTAAGATTTATAATACCACCGTATTCCTGCACCCGCTTCACCATGAAAACCAATATTTCATGTTACAAGTGATTTATACAGAAATTCCTACAAATTTGTAACAATTTACATGCAACAACCGGGCACTGAATAGAGGATGGTTCATTTCATTTAATTTCTTCCTTATGCCCTCGATGTATTGTTTATTTCTATGACCCCCTTTAGAGCAGTTTGGTGAGATTGAAAATACTCGTATCAATTAGACGACATCCAATTATAAATCTCACAGAAGTAAATAGATATAATATAACAGATGTTTAATCACAAAGATATTCGAATCCTCCTCGTAGAAATAATAATATATTCTCCCGACAAGTTTATAAGCAAAAACCTTTGATAAACTTCAAAACAACTGCTATTAATATTACGGAAACGTCCGTTCCCTGCATTCCTCCCTCCGCAGCGCCAGATATTTTCATTTTAAACATTCATCAATAGCAACTACGCGTCTACTCATTCTACTAACGATGTTCAACGTGAATGACTTAGAGTCTGATTGATACGTGATTGTCTGAATACATCGTTTATAATTAATGTATTATTAAATATAACCTATAAGGGCCCGAATTCGTATGACCGCTCTTGTCATACGTGCGAACTACTCTGAAACTACGATGTGATTAAGACGTTATCACTTTAGTAATATGTACGACATACTTCTTCTAAATACCAAACCATTATTTTGAATTATTGCTCTTATTCTAACGGTAACATAAAAATCTGACCGTGGAGGATCCCCATGAGCCCAGATGATGCGAATGAAACTTTATTCGTCAATCGTAAATAATGGGATTACTGAAGTCTTATGTAGGCACCGAATGGAACGGAATCGCGGAGTACACAACATTATAAAGTCTGTAGAACACACTGAGGGAATCTAAGTCCTTCCTGAGACTTAAGTATCTATTTATTATGTTATAAAATATGGAAAGTCGTTCGGTGGTCCTGTCTGATCAGAAATTGTCTTAATAATAGTAATAATTAAAGATGTCTGTTCAGTGTGTAACATGATGTTACACTTATTCTCTGTATGATCGTTTCAGTGTCCACTGTTCTCCTAGTAACCGCTGCCGGGAGGGTTTTAACCGGTAACGTTTCATTAAGATTTTATTAGCCCTCATTAGTTAAATACGTATTTGCTTGTGCTTTAGTGATTGGAAATACTAATTTGAACGTCAGTCTTCCGTACAGGAGAATTGATTCCGAATCCGGCACGCATCTCTAACTTCACAAAGATTAGCATTTTTCACTTCAGAAAAGTCATGTCAAATGATATTAAATTCGTTGATGGATCACGTGTCATATCATACGTGGCTTGCCTGGCAGCACTGGTACCTTCCAGGTGAACTGTCTGCTTGGTGTCTACTCCTAATAGCATTTCAACGCTAGATCTTTGGTCGTAGCTGTAACGATTTGCAGATATGCCCTTGTTAATTTATCGTGGATTGGTGCAGAGTTTAGTCGACCTGAACGTCAGAATGTTTAGACTACCCAATTCTTCCTAAAATTCTCAAACAAAAACGTCGTTATATTGTTTAATTATATTGCTTCACAATTTTCTTCCTCGTTCGCTTTAAAAAAAGTGGTCACCTATTCAACTCCTGAATGCAACTTTGCTTAACTTGTTGGCACACGATTAACACAAAGCAATTGACTACAAATATGTGTTTGGTTTTCTTTCTACGTGTAAATAGATTTCTGTAACGATATTAGGGAAGCACATAGGAGAATAGAGCGCCGACAAGTTGAGATTGGCAGCATATCGCGTCCTGGCAGCTCAGGACCGGACGTGGATCGATCGCGTCGGTACCAACCAGTCGCGTGGTCAGACGGTTCACGCTCCGGGCTGAAGTCTGGTGAAAAATGACGCAAACCACTGCGATGAATATATCAGATGGTTATGATTTGTTTTAGTATTTGTTGGTTCATATAACTGTCTGTGTTTGGTATTAAATCCATGGAAATAGACAATTTCTTAGGGGACTCACTAATATTTTAAGTCAGTTATGGTTAAGCTCTATATTTAGTGGGTATCTACTCTATTCTTAATCTTGAGACGGAATAAATTTACGTTTTTCTTCCTTTTCCTTTTTTATTCTATATCATCTAATAATTGTAGGTGACCTGTATGTAGTTCGGCTGGCTAAACACCGCAGCCGCAGTCTTTCGACAAAGTTTGGGGACTAATATCTATCCCATTTGTGAAACAGTTGTTTAACTTTAATATATATCACGGGTTACGGTCACTATATGACTCAGATGTTCTAGGTATTTTTTTGAAAAGCGAATAGTACCAACACGGTCTGATGGTGTTGTAACTATGAAACTATATTCTTCATGTTTCATTACCTATATATTGGCTCGACATTAACTTTCTACTGGCAGAAACATAACTCGTTATGCAAGCATTCAACTCGTAACTAGATCGAGCTTTCGTGAGCGGACCGAGCAGATCGCGTTACAGGGGCCGCGGAGCGAAACATCGCATTGCGAAAGCTGCGAGTTGCAACACGAGCCAATAGAGTCACGTTGCAGTCTTTGTGTGCAGCCACCATTGTTCGCTGACCAGCTGCCAATGGCGGAGCTCTCGCAGACCACGCCCGCTCGCTCTGCGTCGCCCCGCCCGCTCGCGTCACGCTCCGTGACATCGCCTGACCTCTGAAATCTTATCTACGGTGCCAACACGGATACAACGGTACCACATAATTCTCGCTCGTGGGGTAGATCGTTGCTAAACATCACCTTAATTACCGCGAGCTCTGCGCACCGGGCTAGAGACCGACACGGCATTGCAATAAAATTGTTATTAATGGTAATGTACCTACGGTTATAGAATAGAATGTATTGAAATCGGCTATGTTCCCATAGAGACTTATAGTTGACTGATCGATCTCTCCTTGAAGGGCATCGTTATTAGGTACGATATACGGTAGATACGAAACTCGATCTCGGTACACGAAGTCATCACCAATTGAGATGAAAACTTGTTCAAATGGCTGCCAAATGCGCCTATTGAAATTTCGTTTCTAAACATTCAACGAACATATGTACATGCAGATTATGTTAACTTTTCAGCTAAGCCAGCCACAATCTGTAAAAAACCATTTTCTATAACAAAGCGTCAACGAGGTAAGCTTGATGTCTAGGTAATCGTGACCAGTGGATCTTCAAGGACTGACAGATGGTAATGGTATCCTATGGATTGTTATAGGTCACAATCAAAAGAAACAAAGATATAGTTTATATTCGTCAAAAAACAATATTTATAATCATGGTCGTTCAATAACTTGTCAAACTGCGCGTTATTTTCGCCCATTAAAGTTATTTAAAGTACATTCAAAAGTTACGGCAACGTGTATATTCGCATTTAGTGAAACACAGCCGTCTCCTAGACTACTGGATATATTTCAAACCGATTTCTAACTCATGGTAAAAGGTCGCAGTAATTCCCTCCAAGCGCGGACAAAGTAACCTGTCCAGTGACCGGCGCCTGTCGACTCAAACAAGTGGTCAATTACCGCTCGTCGCCGCACTCTCGTCGAGCAGCGAGCGAGCCGCAGTCGGGTGGTACTCGCGATTGGAGCGTCAAACGAGAGGATAGTGCGCTCGGCGCCGCTGTTGGCGGTTGGATGAAAAGAGTGCTCTGAAGTATAATTGCGAATAGTTCGGTGCAGACAACATGGAGCTTTAGAACGTAACTTTGAAACAATAATCGGTTAACAACAACCGGGGGACGCCATCGATACACATACGTACTGTTAGAGACGTTTCTAGTTAATGCGGTTCAGCGCAGCATCCCTACAGTAACCTGTGCCTAACGTACTAACGATTATTTTAAAACCTTCAATTAGCGTTTATGAATTTATTTTGTTAGTTAAAAAGTAGAAACAATCTATGGAATCAAGGATAACATGAAATTGGTGTAAGCGTTTGCAGTACGTAAATTTTGATTTGACACATGCAACTCGCTCTGGTCGTACTGTTACGGATGGAGTGAAGTTACCTGCGGCGTATCTGAACAACTTATTGACCACGGTTTAGGTCAGTTTAAGGAAGTTTGCTTAAACAAAAAGCTCCATATTTGATGACCACAAGAGCTCAACGAAAAAAACATAATGGACCATGTCCACATTTGCTATTCTAAGCGAACCATTTTTGAAGAGATCGTTTCTGAAAAAGTATTGAATTTGCATATTAAATACAAAGAAAAAATTTCCCCGAACTTATATGTTATGGTATATTATTATCATTTTCTATTATAATTAGTCTGCAAATCCCGCTCGCCCATTTCTTTATGAAAATGTTCGGGACATAATTTTTTGGCCCCTCAAATTTCAGGACGATTTTCAGCTAAAACAAAACCTCCCACAAATGTAGCTTGAAGTTGGATTTTTAGGAGTAATTATTAAAACACCTCGACTATAACACCTAAACACCTTTAAAATTTTTAAATTAAACACCTCGACGCCGCACGCCGCACGTCGCACCTCGCACCTCGCACTTCTGCGCATATTCTGGAAGCCAACAAACGAACGAGCAGCTCGACGACCAGCCTTATCGGTGTACATGAAGATCGTTTAATGGTGAGGAGCCCACCTGGTACCAGTTAGGACGGTCCGGGCGGATGCAATCCGACCAGCTGACGGCGGTGCTGGTTGAGCAGCATGGAGACGCATTCAGTTTTATCCTGGAACTAACTTTATTCTGGACCAGTAACGACGCATTCGATCTTATTATCTATACATATAATAAAATTCTAACTGTTCGCTTTCTGTACATTAAAGATATATGAGAAAAACTACTATTAGGGGTCTTTATTAACGCAATAGAACACAACTAAAATAAATAATAAATGAAATAGTTATGAATTAATATATATGTATTTGTAATTCACAGAACGAGAAAAACCAAGTCCTAAAACAATGCAAAGGCTGTTTCTTTTGTTCTGAAGCATTTGATAGGTCTATTTGGGACGGAATTTTTTTCTCACTGCGAACTAATAGGACTATGCTATGACGTAATCAGACACCAGTGTCCTTCCCGTCCGCTGACGCCGCCGCCGCGGCCGCAGCGGCCTGCACACTGCGTCTCTTACAAAAATGTGCTGATGAGCCAGGACCTTCAAATAAAATGTAATTTTATTTTTAAACAAAAAGCTCAAGATTACTTTAACGTAAGCAAATCTTAACTTTAGAAATGCGAAGTCTTGATAGATTGTCTCCTCGTAGGTTCAGTGATTATACCTACGCGGTGAATATACGCTAGGGATGTTATGGGTATGAAATTTCGGATCTGGATCTGGATACGGATATATGTATTATATTTAACCGGTTTCGGTTACGGTTACGGATATGAAATGATTTCGGATCATCCGATTGTTTTAGATAATTTCAGTTATGGATATCAGAAGATTTAGAACTTGGAAAAAATATATAATGTATCTACAGGGTAATAGTTCGACTTTACATCGAGGTATTATTTAGTATTACTATCACAGAAAAACAATAGCTTTAAACATTTTATAATAAAGTGTACTGGCCTAGTGTACTGGCGCGGCGACGAAAACTTGTCATAAAGTGTTTCCTTCAGACTCCGACTGACTCACTAGAACCGATGTTATTCGAAACCGTATTATCGGATACGGTTACGGTTTCGGATACTTTTTATTGGAACATTTTTTATTCCGATAGTTTCGGTCACAGTGACGGACCCCTATAACATCACTGATATACGCAAACTGTTTTGATAATCAAATTTTGGCGCCTCTTTGGTGCCACCCATCCATCCCTGAACCTGAGCCAGCCTCCGCTGTTAATGGTGCGTCTTGCTGACCAACAGACGATGCCAAGACGTCAAGTTCCACCTGACAGTGGTCGCTGAGCTTCTTACTGCTAGGTAGTATGTTATTCCAGCAGTACTACATACTGCGTATATTATTAGCTATTTACTTGACTATTTATGACTAAATGTTTAAGACTGTTCGGTGCTCTGCTGGAGAATTATTTAACAAGTGGACTCAAAACTTCCGTCTTGGAAGATAACGCGTAGGTGAGTTCCATAGGCAAAATAAATTATTAACCATCTGTAATATGTTTAAAGAAGACAAATCTTATTGATCAATATAAAATTAAAGTTCGTAACAGCAAGCGCTCGCACAGAGACCCTGCGCTAGTCGGGGGCAATTACACGCCGCCGCCCGGCCGCTCGGCCGACGCTAGCCACGATTGAGCCGTGTTTTTCATTTTGCAACGTGCATCCTACCGACGGCGGGTGACCATCACTAACATCGCTAATGGACTTTTTTTGCATAATACATCAAATAAGTTGATGCTTAAAGACAATCCCACCTGGTGGCGAGTGGTGATGAGATCTAAGGTGTAGAACGTACTATCTTAAAGCCTTCTCGGTCTCGCCTGGAGGACTCCCACATCGTAAGTAGCCGGGGAGACCGACGCGGGCAAGTTATTCCAGTCCTCTGCAGTAGATACGCATAATGAACATACGCCGTACAAGCGGCGTGTTCACATAGTACTATGTACAAGTTTTAATTCAGAATTGTGAGCATGTATAATGTCGTATCAATATATTGTACTCCTTCTATTAGATCCACCGAGAACGTTCGGAATCAGATCTTTTCTCAACTGGCCCACAAAACCATTGTTGCCGGAGATTTCAACGGTCATCATTCTAAATGGTCGACAAAGACAGATCCAATCGTGCAGATTTATGCCTCGGCTATGGAAAATAATTTAATTTCACTCAATGACGGTACTCACACACGTATAAAATTGATTGATGGTGTAACTACAGATGTTGCACTGAAGTTCAATTGGAAGGTGATAAACGAGACTTTAGGAAGTGACCATCTAGTTGTGAAATTTAGTACTAACATTACCTCTTCCACAGCATATAAAAGTCGACGGAACTCCAGAAAAACCGACTGGGAGCTGTATAATGTAAAATAGAAAACACATATTTACTTTGGACAATCAGACAGCATATGTCAGCTTTCTGGAACTCATAAATAGAGTTGCAAATGAAGTCACACCTACTATAAAAATCCAATAAAAGCGAATAAATTTACACAGAAACCGTACTGGTCACAGGACTTGTACTAAAATACTTCAATTGGTATTAATTTTTTTTTTTATTATCAACACCCTTAAAAACTGCCTTTGTTTAAGCGCTCGTAGCAAACGTTATGTTTAAGTTAGAAGCATGATTTTTTAGTTACTTAGTTAGTCATATTAGCTTTCAGATAATACCAATTGAAGTATTTTATTAACAGAAAATATTATAAAAGATTTTCAAAATGGTCGCCCCTTTGTTGTAAACATAACGTCGCCGTCATGTGTACCTTTTTTGAAACGTTCCTAACAAACTTTATACTTGAGTTAGACGCGTGTTTTTTTTTAGTATCTGAAAGCTAATACGACGTAGAATTACACTGAATAATAAAACAAAACCTTAAAATGCCTAAATTATTTTGAGGAAATTCACGATTACTGAAATGTAACCTAAAAAAATTGCTTTCTTTACACAAATCTTGATTTTTTTTTCCTAGGAAGATGACTTTTTGGTTTTTTTTCATGGATCAGTACGGCCTATTATTGGCAATCATTATAATTTTTGTTTGAACATGATAACCCTCTTAGTTCACAAGTTATAGCGATTTATTTACTTAAAGTGCACAATTCCCAAAAAAAAATTCAAAGCTCATAAAACCCAAAAAAAAATTTTTTTTCTTTTTTTATTTTTTTTGTCGACAAAATGCGGTTTAATTTCGCCTGTTCCAATATGTGCACATAATGAAGATTCACACTGTATATAAATAACCAAATTGGTATTTGTAACAGTGTCTTGGCCTCTCCTGGTTCAGAAGAGGCCAAGACACAGATCCAATTATATTTTTCAAGTGTACCTTAGATAAGTCTAATAGCCTTACTAGGCTAACATAGTCAAATGTTTGACTAAACACTCTATAAATTAATTAAGAATAAAAAAAACGTTCACAACGTAAGGATGGATACTCACCCTACGTCAAGTTGTCGGGTGAAGGAACGGTGATGGGGAATTGTTTTTAATAAATCCTGCGTACAATCTCCAAATTGTACCGTATAGAAGACCGAGAGGCTGGCTGGCTGGCTCTGCAGATTGGTTTCTACCAGATCTGGGTCACCAATGAGCCTCTCCATAGAGTCCAAACACAGTCAGCACCAGCCCAAACGTGGCAACAGTACTCCATACAAAGTCGAACCTCAGCTTTGTACATGGTTCAAGTTATCTTGATCCCTTGGACTTCACTAAGAGCAACAATATCAATCTATGAGAGTGTGTTTTTAATAATGATGCTACATCACACATACATACGTACATTCATGTTTCATCTGTTCCATGTCCGTATTTCTTTATTATTATAAATTATGTTTCTTATTTCATTCTCTAGCATTTTGAAGGATAACATCACGGAAATGTCGATACCTGAGAATTTAGCCCACAGCTCAGTTCATATTGACCCTGTTTACTGAGCGTGGGGACCCAGGTTCGATTCCCGGCTGTGACCGATATTTAGGTGACAGATAAATGTTTTTTTTTCATGTTATAATTTGCCCCTTTTTATATCCTGGATGCCCTCAGAGTCGCGCCGCCTTAATTTTATTTTAGAACATAACCATGCAACATGGAACATTTTATCGATGTAACTATTATTACATTCTTGGCCATTATATTTCAATTAACGTAATCCTTACCTTCTCTCAGCGGGTTGTTTATTTTATGTATCTACTCGTACGTGGTGGTCTATATTAAGGCGCCGTACAAACGACACTTTCTGTAATGGAGAGCGGAGACACAACACCTAGACACGAGACATCGTATTGCCGTATACATCTTTAACAATTTCATGCAATACCTAAGGAATAAAAGACAATGGGAGGTAAATATAGTTAAATCTCAATAAATAACTTTAATACAGTCAGATTGTCACTGATACTAAACGTTCCTGTGATATCTAAGTCACCTCAACGAATACAACAATGACATTGTAATTAAATAAGACGTGACAACATTTTTTTAAGTAATAATGTACCCCAATGTCGACGTCAGTCTCTACAAACAGGACACTGGTGATTCGTATCCGACACAAAGAAGATAACGTATATACGTATCGGTTTCGGTGGTCGGTACCGCATGCTGCCTCACACCAGACAGCCGACGGATTCGTGCGATGTGGACTGAGACGGCCACACGCGTGCAAGACGCCTTAGTCAAGCGGAGAGCTGACCGCCGGTTGATTTACGCGACGGTGCCGCGCGCCCCCCTATAAACACAATTCCGTTAGCTTTCATGGCTTCGTTTATTTCCCGACAATTAAGAACAAGGGACGCCATGAACCAAATCGCTAGTGACTAACGTAATCGACTTCACCAGTTTGTACCACTCAGCGTGGTCGCTACGGTTACACAGGCGGCTCGACGGTGGGCTTCACGATCAAAGCGAATGTCAAATTCATTCCAAATACAAACTGTATTTAAAATGTAAAACTCTAAAATTTTATTATCAAACATAAAAATTCAGTAATGATTCGATTGTCTACATGTGTGTCTAAAGGTAGTTCGAACACCGATATTCGGAACACTGATTTTTCCTAAACAGTTTTGATAAGGAATTAACATAATTATGTAGTGTATCTAATGTTAAGTGAGGGCGATTCATGTACCCGTTTTAAGTTAACGTTATAAACTTGTAGGACGACGACTCAGCTGGTCCGCCGCCGCCGCCGCCGCTGTGACATCATTTAAACCTAAATATAAAGTTTTAACACGCCTCACTGCACAATTAGCGAACACGACGGTGGTTCCGCCCCGAGCGACCCGCACGAAGGAGCTGCCCCACGTCTATATGTGATGTAATGTTCATCAGACAATGTAACTTACCACGACATATAAAACTAGTGTTTACCACACGACTGGACTAGCAATTATTTATATTTTTTTATAATATGAGACGTTCGGGCGGTGTCCTCGGACTGTGCGAGGTGTGGGCACGCTAGCGGTCGGGACAGAGGAGCAGCTCCACAGGTCGCGCCGACTGCGATCTGTCACGGCTTCGGGCCGGGCCGGACCGGGCCGGGTACGGGCGCAAGGTGTCAGGGTGAACTTCAGTTTTGTATTGTAGTGAGGAATATTTATTAGCTACTTTTGTTATCCCGGGCACGTGACTCCAGGATGCTCCTTTGACTCTAAAGTACTTTACTTTACATACTTTAGAAGAATTTATTATCGTTACAGGCATATTAATAGCAAAGCGGGCTAGTTCTTCTGTTATTCCCTTATCAATCTTCAGCACCTATCCATCTACCTATTGAATACTTAAAAATATCCGTGTGCCGTTTACCTGTTCTACCTTAAATAATAACATTCTTGCAATATAACAACATATAACATAATAAACACTGTTAACTTTTCAAATATAAAAGTATGTGATTTTATTGAAGAACTCTAAATAATATTTATCATCTAAATAGCATATTTGACTTCTAGTGCACACCAAAATCAAATGAGCTCTCAGAAAATATACACCTAAATAAATAAAAGACCTTTATCGCTATGTTGCTTTAACATTTACGATTTTCGTAAAGCTAAATCTATACGAAAACATTTGTAATTATATTTAATAGCAGAAATAAATGTACGTCCGTTGTGACGTGCGGCGGACGGGCGAGACGGCGAATAAATAAGTTAAATGTTGCTCTCTTAGTGCGGAGTTCGAGAAACTTGCAGCGAAAATAAAAGAGATGAGAGTATTTATAGTATCCTGGTTGTCGATGATGAGGTATAGTCGGGGTACTTTGTTATGTCTATGTCTATCAACTTTCAAGTTACGTAAGTTCCCTAAAATTTTAAAATTGAGGCGTATTTCTTCATTGACGCATTTTTTTCTCTTCATAACGAAGTTATTTTGTTATCTCTTTATTGAATAATCATAATCATTATTTTGGTCACATTGGGGCGGCCTAGAATACTCCAATCCCATGCTGGCAGAACAGGGTGTCATAAGAGGCGACAGAAGACAGCCTGTTTGGTGGTAGGGTTTCCCGTAAGAATTATATTATGAGTATTATTATTAAGCCATTAATATTATTACTGGTATTATCACCATTCCGTGAAGCCTGCCTGGCTAGCTACTACCCTCCTGTTTGAATCAGCGGTCAAACGACTCGTGTTCCGACTGGGGGCTTGAGAGCCGGTACTTTCTTTCTTAGCTTCTTCTCATTTCCTGGCCGACAACCCATGTCCATGGGTGACGGTGTCCACTTACCATCAGGTGGCTCGACTGCTCGTTTATCGGCTATTAACACAAAAAAATAATAACATCATAAAAAACTATCCCACTGCGAGATCTCTGAGACTATGCAGAATTATTAACCAACAAAAATGTTTACCTGACTTCCCGTTAATTCAGAAATTATTGTTACAGAATGTCAACAATTACAGAAAGACTCCAAAATCACGAACCACCCGTGCGCGCACGCCTGGCGGCTCACCTCACCGCGGACACCTTCCTTGTGAGACACGACATCTCGCGGGAGGTACTGACATAACGAGCTACCATTTTCGAAGCTTCATGAACATAATCGAGTCCTTTCTACTACTGTCTTAACAGACAAATAGAACATATAACGTGTCTACATCTGTTGTCGTAACACAGATGAAACTATTTAATTAAATCAACATTACGACGCATTCCTTCACATTTTCGCTATAATATTGAACGCTATAATACATATAAAATACATTATGAAGCTTTAAACGTACCTCATTACAGAATATGCTTTCTCCAAATGATCGCTTGATTTCCAAAACTATCCATAGACCATTAGAATGACCGTAGAATTGTCATGTACGCCCCCGCGTGGGCGCTAACTACCCGCCGCGCGGCAATAAATACCATTGCTATTGAACAAAGAAAACTTAATCGCGACAGAAGCTCCACTCGATATGTACCTAGTAATATAACAACCGATTGTATAATATGAATACGTCAATGAAACAATCATAATTATAATGAACAAATCAAGTTTATTTCGACATATTATTTTCGTATTAACTGGTATCGGTTATGTACACATCCGCAACCGAATCCAAACGACATATTTTTAGAACTACTCTGAACCTTCTTATATCCAACCATAGTTATTTTTTTTATTATTCTGGAAAATGAAGTGAAAAGATTCTCAGAAAGGTACACTGTTCTAAAATCTTATATATACTTGTGAATAAAAATCAATTGCCTTACCGTAAAAAAATAACCGTAACTTGAGATCGGCGTAACTGATTCGGCTGTTTTTTTATTTGTTATATTCACTATTGTCAGGACAGAATTTGAATTACATATTCTATTTGGATTATCCACCGAAGAAGGAATAGATTCGGACGATATTTGTCGCAATAAAACAATGTGACGTTACGTTTGACAGTTCTGTTCGATGAAAGTTTATCGGTTGCATAAATCCCTTCTCGACAACTGACTAACAAACAGGCAACGCATCCATCATCATCATTTTTTATATTTGAGTTTAGTTCAGTCCTTTATTTTTTCATTACTTATCAATCACGCGGGGTTCTGAATGAACCGTACTCTTAATTCTCTTAACGCCGCATTGTAACTGTCTTAACTCACTGACGTGTGTAGGTAAATTGCTTAATGAGATATTGTATCTGCTACATTCATCCATTCTTCTCTTAATGTCAAGTCCCTAAATCGTAAACCTACATTTTATGTATTCCCTTCTGATAATAATCTGTTATTCAATCACATATAATGATGTTGACGTTCTGCACATGAACCATACCGCCATCGGTGTACCCCGAGGGACGCGCATTAGTATTTTATAGGCGGCGCGCTCGTGTCGTTTCACATCGTTTATGTAAATGCAAGCCGCTGCGGCCACGCTGGCCACACGGACCACTCAACGAGCGTCAATTACAACTGGACGCAGCTTTAATTACGGGAATGTTCCGGATTGAATTTGTAGTTAATAGGTTTCGTCTCCAACTTATAACGGTAAACAAAGAGGTTAAATTTGTGGGGCGACTCGTAACTTTGTCTTTTTAATGGTTATACTACGAAAAGACATCAGGTTGTGCTATGTTACACTGAACTGGGGACTCATCGACGTGAACATTTTCCTCGCTACGTTTATTTTCACTATTACATGTGAAACTTATGCAATATTGACGTAGGCGGTCTCCGGCGGCGGCGGCGGCGGCGGCGTAGTGTTCGGAAGCAAATTTATGGGAGTCGTTCCGTCTTCGTTACTCTGTACAAGTTCTGTTCATATTATGTCAACGATTTAGGAAGTTATTCAAATTATTTTAGAGCCATGTCGATATGTGTCTGTCTTATTTCAAATTTAATAACTCACGTATAGAGCTTTGCAATATCTATTAGACCATTTAACTATTCTCCATAAAAATTGTTACATCCATATGCACATTCTCATGGAGAAATTTAGTAAGTTGGTCATGACGTCGTACCTCAACTACAGATTTCGTTAAAATGAACGGCAAAAGCAAGAAGAATAATTTGTATTTTTTTGATTATTTGCGCTTTTTTGTTTACACACTATTAAAATATATAGTATTGATAGTCTTTTTAAACACTTAGCCTTTAACCATTTCATTTTTCCACATTTTTTAACAATTTTTTAATTCTACATTATAATCCATTTTTATTCATTAAAAACAAAGTAAAAAATAGTGCAACACTGTCGGGTTTCACAAATAAAACAATAAAATTATAATACCTATTATTCTTTTCTCCACCTCAACTTGCTTTATACTTGTATAATATAAGTATATGATCGTTGTAGTACCTTCTCAATAGTGAGCTGCTAAAATGGAAGCTGGTTCAACAGAATCTTGTATCTTAGTGTGTTGTATGCACTCCAAATAAAAATCCCAAAAATTTGAATTACATAATATATTTTCAATTGCGCAATTACATATATAATTATCATCAACATGTCATACATATGACAGGTGCACGACCGGCGGGGAGGACCTACATCGCAGCATCGTTGTGTGCCAACACCGGCGACACACACACACTACACCGCGTCGCAACGACGTGATCGAAACAACGTCCACGTGAAGCTCACTGATCTTCCCGAGATTATTAGAACGATTAACATAACATTACCGACTTTTTAATTACCGTTAAACAAACATAACGAGATTCGATTCATTAACGCTCCTCACGTCGACGCACACACACACACGACAGACGCACGCACACCTGCGTGTGTTCGGCACGCGTGCCCACACAACACAAAGCGACAGATAAAGTTACCTTTACCTTAAACGGTGATGTTGACTTCTACTGTTTTTGTTATTCCATATTTATTATTTCTAGCCGAGAACCGAGATGACAGTCCACAGGAGGATGGTGAGTGTGACCACTGACGTCCTGAGACAGACGTAACACTTAAGGTATTACCGACGCGTTGCCAACATTGAAGTAAAAGTTGCAATTGCTCCTCACCCTACGTCACCAGTGTATGGAGCCATTCAAGTATTACGTAAACACTGGGGAGGGCTATGATTTGTGTAATTTGCAAACATGGAGGAAGGGGGAGGGGGTCAGGATGGTAATTATGTTATTTACTTTTTCGGATTGTCTGCAAAATTTAGTAAATTTCAATTTGTACACATATCTGCCGTTTGGAATCGTTGAATTTGACGTATTGTTTATGTACATGTTTGTTTTTACCACTGATTTTTGCCACCGATTATTGAAATGGTTTAAAATGTCGTCTAACACAGACATATCCAAGTTATAGCAAAAATTAAATATACATAAAGCTCAGGTTCGGCATAACAGCTTTGAACTCAATGGACAGGCGTTCGAAGAGGTTATTGATGACCCAGAATTGGTTCAGCATAACCTTCAAAGCCTCAAACACAGGCGCAGACTAGCCAACCTTTCGCTGTTCTGTAGGATATATTTTGGGAGTGTGTACGCAGGTAATTCAAAATTGTGCTAAGTTTCCTTACGGTTATTTTGTGCAACGGTAAATTAAAACTATCAAGTCGAACATGTAAAACATGTGATCTTTATCATGGTTCTGTCAATTCATTAAATCGTCAAGTCAATAACCAGACACACCGAAACGAGAGCCTACAACGATGGCTGCACGTCGTGCTACCAGTAGCATAAACACATATTGAGGTGCATACTGCAATGTTTAGACGAATTCCGAGATGTAGCATGGCTCGAACACAAAACTGAGCAGAGACACAACATCGAGCAACAAACATCCAATGTCGTCGAAGACTTTAGGAGCCATCTACTAAAGAATGTTAATTTGACTTGATATAACAAATTTTTAATAGAATAAAACTAATTGATATCACTGATAACTTAAGAACATAATATTTAAATACGACGTCAATAATTTACTTGTATATATATTAAACGCGCACAAAATTCCTATATAGCTTGCAAATCCTTATTACTCGCTTGATAACTGCTGCTCATTAATAAAACTATAAAGATAATTGAACCGATTAAAAATGTACGTAACCAATGTTTACGTAAGCTAAGGAGGGGAGGGCGGGGTAAGACTTTACTTTTGCGGACAATGGGGAGGAGTAAGTTAATATTAAATTACTAAAATTCTGCTTACATAATACTTAATGGACCCCATAAATCACGTTTACGAATAAGGCCGTAATACAGCCCTTTCCTGCTATGCGTTTGAGGGCTGAAATTAACCCAATATGTAACCCGCCCGACACGCTTTACCCCAAATTCAATAGAAAGAAATCACTTTCAGCCCCAAGCCAAACATACAAACGTCACTCTTATAGTAGTAGGTATGTCCAAAAATGAAACAGACGCTAATCAAACGACCCGCTTCACGCTCACACACGGGCACAAATTTCTCGCAGGTTTCAGCGCTCTTGTTAGTAGAATCACACGAGACCACCTGGGAAGGGGCACATTAAAAACCTGCTTTAACGCAGATCATGAGTGTCCTGAGAACATTTTGCGCTCGAATTAGCGTAAGGAATCACCGCCTCAGGTCTCCTCCAGGTCGTGGCCGTTAGCGAATATTGATCACTAATCGTGGTACAGTATGGAGCGTGTAGAGTGCGGGGCGGCCGGTGCTGTGTCGTGGGTTTAATTAACGCAGGTGTTCCGCGCCACCGTCGCGGAAGTGCCAGCGAGACCACCGGCTCGACCGGGGGCCCGCGACGGTGACGCGGATTGGAACGATATAGAATGATGAATAGGATTAAACATCGTCGGCAGCTTGGTGGACTCTACCGCACCTAACATTACTGTCCTTTATTAATAGGTAGATATACATATGGTGAATACGTTTAATACTTCTCTTTAAATTGAAAGCTTGTTAACGACGCCGCCGTGCAATGTTATGTGCGTGAGGTTTGTTCCCAAACCGACGAGCTAGTGTTCAAAGTAGAATAATTCATGTTGAAATAATGTAACGATGTCATTAGGGTTTTATCATCATCAGCCTCGTTACACCAACGAGCATTCATTACCATTTCTGCCAGCTCTAATATGTTAATATAGGGCCGTGATACCCAAAGTGGTCTATATAGACCCCTAGAGTTCGATGACGAACTGCGAGGGGTCTGCGTCGGCGGAAACAAAATTGGGGTTCACAAAATGTAACTAGGATCCACGATAGTGAACCTCATTTAGACAGGTCGTGACTTTGATTTTGCTTTTCCATGAACGGAATATTCCATATTTGTATGCAGACAATAGGTACCTTACTTTTATAATACTTTCTTCCAGATACATATCTGTATTATTTAAGTTTTTATCTTTTCTACGTGTACATTTTTATATTGTAATTTTTTTTGCGGTAAATTGTAGGATCACGGAGAATTGGGTTTATGGGCTACTAAGGTTTGGTATACAAGCTTATTTTCACAAATATAAGATTACTAGCAAAATAGGGATATTATAGCACAGAAGAAAGGAAAATCTTGACAGTAGTATAAATATCCGGGATTCAACATAAAAGTTAATAAGACCGAAATTATCTCGGAAGCAGTAAAAAATTTCTTGACTTAAGATTTTCTTTTAATTTTTTACACTACGCCTTACTACTGTTACAAATTTAACCTTTCAAAGCGAGTGGCACTAAACCAGCTTTCGAAAACACATTTGAAGTTCATGAAGTTGCAGAAAATATTTATCAGATAAACATGAGGTCTACCCAAAATCGAAAAACATGGCAGGTGGTTGACAAGGTAAAAAAGTAGGAGCTCTGGTATAAAAAATTTAATCGATGATAATGGAGTGTGGAATGCAATTTTACAACTGTCCATATCAATTGGTATTAAGTGAGGCAAAAAACTATTGCCTTTACAGTTTGCAATAAGGTAGGTGCCCACTTGTACTTGACAATATAGACTAAGGCGAGTCGTGCTTCGCCCGTCCAATAACACATAGACTTAATGCAGTGGGTTTAATTAGCGCAGCAGTTAACGGTGCGCCCGCGAGCACGCGAGCCCACGAGCCCGCGAGCCCGCGTCGCACACGGAAGTGCCAAATGGACGGGCAAGTGCACGAACTCGCCTATGTCACGGTCCAGGTCAGCGACGTACTGTGGGTGTACACTGTAATGTAATGGGCTATCGGTCCTCCTCGAGCCCTCGACTCGACGCCGCTGAAGTGTTCCTACCAAAGAACGTCCGATGAGCCGACACGTTCCGCTGTTCGCGTCACACACGAACCAACGGGGGCCCGACGTATGTATTTTATAATTCTAAACTATTTCACATCTGTCACCTAAAACCAGCATGGCACACGACCTCACAAAAACGTGTCGCATGTTACACATATAAAAAATTAAATCAATAATAATAGTTTTTATTTTAAAATAAATATTAACATATTTGAGATCGTTTTACATATAGCTACACGATAATGAGAAGAAGCAATCAGCGTTCATTAGACGGGCGAGACATTAGTAATAGACATTAAATGAAAAGTCAGTAGCTAAAATTAATGAAATAAATTGTAACTGCATCTCGCGTTACTTCGACTCCGAATCGCTCGATCGGTCACGACCGCGGCCGCCGACTAACGGTAGCGTATAAATCGCTTTCGATAATCTATTGCCGTTGATGAAGCGTTAACCGATCCGATTTCACGCTCCGCCGCACGGATAAATACAATAATCCGTCTAATGAATAAAAAAGATAAATTTCACGAGAGTCCTCTCGACGCAGCGGGGGTGCCGATCGCACATACTAATCTAAACGCCACGCGAAACGAATCTTTATTCGCTGGGAAAATCGTGGAGCCATCGCGTGAGGGTTAAAAATTCGGGACGCGGATTAATCCCGTTTGTGTAGAAATAATAAAGCGATCCACTTGCGCAGCTGACACTAAAAAAACCTGCCCGCGGCTCTATTGTGCGGTTGTAAGGCCCGAGGCGGGGGACAAGAGGTCCCTGCGGCCCCGCTCCATTGATAACATTAATTATGGAAGCTGCAACAAGTGGGCAGCGAACGATCAGCAAATGTTTGAAAAACAGATTTAGGGTCGGTTTTATTGCGTGCAATTGTTAGACAGCTTAATAAAACGGCTCATTGTGCCCATATGGTACGGATAAATATCGGTTTGATGAGTATCTAAGGAACATACCATAATAAAAAAAAATTAGCTTCATTTAATATTTAATAACACTGGACATGTAACTTTTGAATCGATTACCAACAACACCTCTTCAGTCGGTCGTTTCATCGATGTCTCAACTCTGGTCGTTCCGTCATTGCCGATGTAATTACTTCTGTCATCGTCAAGTTATGCCAAAACAAATTGTATACTCTAAAATGTTAATTATTGTATATATATTATTATGGAGATGTATACATATTATGCGTATTTATTCTTCTATAGAAGCAACTTCATGTCACGATCAAACTTTACCACATATTTAATATTTTTGTGTGACCGAGCTTATTTTGTAAATGTTCATAAATCTCAAAACGACAACTGCACATTTCGAAATTAAGAAACATACAATGATCTTTTTCGCAATTATCATTCAGATATTTACAATTCTCGTTTCTAAACTACATGTCTGGTACGGAACAATAAATAATGTTTTCATTTACATTTCCTTGACACACGCAGTAGGCATGTTCATATTTACAATTGAATATGTATTTACGCTGACATGCTATACCTATGTGTTGCACTCAATAACAGATTTATTGTCTCAGTAATGTTCGCTTACAAAATGTCGAGGACATTAATATAAACTTGTAACTCAATAATCTGGGATAGTTTCGACAACGATACTATTATTCTAATATAATAACAAGTTTACACCAAAATATTCCAATTAGGTAAACAGTCTGCTGTTATATCTAATCGATGAAAACTTACATTATTTCACCGATTACTGATGACACATAGTGAATGCCGTAATTAACATAAACAATATTATTTCAACATACAACAACGAATATGGTCTTTTGATAAGTAGGTACTTATTAATAGTATTTCGATGTAACAAATCATATCATTAGGTACTCGAAAACGCTATAACTATACCTAATATCGGTTTTGCAGTTCCCAATATTGTTTACATACATACAAACAGTCGATTTTAAATTTCCCAATGTTAATATATTAAACTAAAAGTTTTATGAAAAATAAATAGCAAGAATATAAATTTTTCGACCGCTACAGTTTCGCTCGCGCGTTACAGTCCTGACGGCGACGTGTATTCCGTAGGTACTAGAAAATTATTCGACAATTTTAATAGGTAAACATTGATGAAATGTATCATTTTTGAGTGCAGTGTGTACGCACCATTGTAGGTGACCTATTATGGAGGTAGGTACTTAATAAACGTTTAAGTAACAACAGCCAGACAGACAACCATCTTCGAAGATTACTCTTTACCCCGTGACCTCAACGATCAGCAAGTTGACCTTCGGTGTAATGATCGTATTCACAACAATAACACGCTCTGCTGGAGTCTGCCTATGCTATTGTGCGGTTGTGTGGTTGTGCGCGAGAACTAACTTGTTAATTGATTGAAAGCTATCGAAGTTCGCAATTAATTTCTTAAATAACTGGTTCAGCAACGGGTTTTCGTTATCCGAAATTAAAACTTTATTGTATATATATACTTCGTTTACTATAAATAATGTTACAAAATCGTATATGAAGAAGTATGTGGTGAACGAATATTGTGTAGAGCTGGACGAACGCAGAATAGTAACGGCATCCTGCATTGGCATCTTTCACGAACGCTTCGCTCCCTGGTAACTAGATGGCGTTTCCATTCACATGCGACGACATGCCCCCGGCCTTGGAAGCATCAGCTTTCAACAGGACTAGCAAAGAGCATATTTTTGAGAATGATCGTCTTATAATGCCAGCTGCAGTGATGATATCAGCAACACGAGACACTCCATCAGCACCCGGAAATATCTTGGTAACTCGGCCAAGACGCCACTTGAGGGGAGGTAAATGGTCTTCTTTGATTAAAACAAGACTACCCAGAACAATATCGTCTCCCTTGGATTTCCACTTTGTTCTACTTTGAAGTTCGGCCACGTATTCCGTCGACCACCGTCGCCAAAACTGCTGCCTCAACTGCTCGACGTGCTGGTAGCGGGTAAGTCGTGACAATTTCGTGTCTACCAAGTCTTCGTTTGTTGGAGCAGTTAACGGTCGGCCTATAAGGAAGTGACCGGGAGTGAGTGGATTGAAGTCAGAGGGATCGGTGGACAGAGGTGAGGGGACGTGAATTAAGTATGGCTTCAATTTGTGATAAAACAGTTGTCAACTCCTCAAAAGTTAAGTTGGCATTACCTACTATACGTCTAAGATGGTACTTACACGACCTTACCCCACTCTCCCATAGACCTCCAAAATGTGGTGAATATGGCGGAATAAAATGAAAGTGAATACCTTCATTGCCGGTGAAATCGACTATTTGTTTCGAATTATGTTTAAGAAAAGATGACATCTCCTTAGCGGCTCCTACGAAATTTTTGCCGTTATCAGAATAAATAGCAATCGGCTTACCCCGTCTGCTAATAAAACGTTTAAGCGCTAAAATAAAATCTTCAGTGGAGAGACTGGTAACGAGTTCCAAATGCACAGCTTTGGTCAGAAAACAAATAAAAACACATACATAACCTTTGACTAGTCTTGCGCCTCTGCCCTTGCGATTTATTATCATTACTGGTCCCGCATAATCCACGCCTGTTCTCATAAACGGAAATCCAGGATCCAAGCGTTGAGATGGTAAGTTTCCCATTAACGGAGTTAATGTTTTCCCTCTGATACGCGTACAGGTAACACACTCACGCACTGTTTTACGAACGAGATTTCTTGCACTCAGCAACCACCAAGATTCACGTAAACTCGATAAAAGAAGCTGCGGCCCTGCATGGAACAATCGTAGATGTTCATGCCTAACTAACAACACCGATATTGGATGTTTACTACAAAGCAATACCGGATACTTTTTATCGTAGTTAAAGTTCGTAGCATTAGACAATCTTCCACCGACACGAATTAATCCTTCATTGTCTAAAAACACATTCAAACCCGAAATACGATTCATCTCCTTCGCGTTTATTTTAAAAGCTAAATTATTCACTAAACACTCGTAGACTTGCGGAAATGATTGTCTTTGAGCACACCTAACTAACATTCGTTTGGATGCTTTCAATTCGTCTACAGATAAGGAACCGGTTTGTTGTTTTTGTGCGCTGCATTGATTCCTTTCCGTTCGTCTACATGTGGTAGTTATAAATCGCAACACATAGGCCCATACACGTTTAAGTTTATTGTACGATGAATATTTATCGAATTCTATTATTTCAGATGGACGTACACTAACAAGATTAGTTGTAATCGATTTTGTTTCGGGCAAATTTTCTAAGTTAATCAAATTATTTCGGAATTTAACATTTAAAAATTTATTATTGTTATCATTACGTAAATAAGATGGACCCTTCCACCATAACTCAGAACATGATAATGTATTGAGTGGTAGTCCCCTTGATAAAAGGTCAGCAGGGTTGTCTTGGCTTGAGACATGCAACCATGCGAAATCGGCGGTCAGTTCGTTTATTTCCGAGATACGGTTCCGCACAAATACCTTTAATAATTGTGGTGACGTGTTGAGCCAACCGATAACTATGGTCGAGTCAGTCCAAAAGTAGGTCTTAGTGAACTTCAACCGCAGACTCTCAGTTATTTTTTGATAAAGCCTTGCACCCACCAGAGCTCCGCAAAGTTCCAACCTAGGTATGCTAATAGGTTTCAAGGGGGCTACTTTACTTTTAGCACATAAAAGCCTCACGGTTACATTACTCAACTCATTATATGTACGAATGTATGCGCAAGCACCATAAGCGTTTTGAGAGGCATCGGTAAATATGTGAAGTTCCTGGTGCTGCACAGAATTGCTCATGACATGGCGTGGAATTTTTAAACTGGGTAAACATTTTAATGTCGCTATAAACTTGTTCCAAGTAACAGCAATATCGTGTGGTACAGAAGTGTCCCAATCTATTTCAGTGAGTGTGTACAACTGCTGTAATAAAATTTTCAAAACAATAACTGTGGGAGAAAGCAAACCCAGAGGATCATAAATCTGCGAAATGATTGATAACATGACGCGTTTAGTTAATTTTGGGATGTTAGAGTACTCTTCAATCTTTGTAGTGTAATACAGCTCGTCAGTATCGTTACACCAACCAATACCTAGCGTTTTATTTTGTTTATGTTGGTCGACAAACAAATGAGAAGATGTACTACGAGTGACACCAGAATTGAATGTCCACTTGCGAAGTAAAAAGCATCCCGACTGTAAAACCTCGGTTACCCTTTCACAATTGTGTAATAATTGTTGATGATCATCACTTCCGGTTATTAAATCGTCAACGAATATGTCCTCTGTAATTATGCGAGCTATGACGTCATCATTACTTTGTAACGCTAGCTGTCGTATACAGCGCATACTGAGATACGGCGCTGACGCAGTTCCGTACGTTACTGTATTGAGCTGGTAAACTGACAACGGTTTAGTCGATTCATCCCGCCAAAGTATAAGTTGCAACGACCGTTAATCGGGTTGAATCAGGATTTGCCTAAACATTTTTTCTACGTCAGCACATACTACGTATTTAAATTGCCTAAAACGTAAGATAATAGAAAAAATATCATTCTGAAGAGCTGGACCTGGAAACTGAATATCGTTCAACGACTTATTACTTGAAGATAACGCACTAGCATCAAATACGACTCGTAACTTAGTCGTGGTGCTATCTTTAAAAACACCATGTTGAGGCAGAAAGAAATTAGGTGTGTCAAAATTATTTATACGGCTCATGTGACCTAAGGCTTCGTATTCACGCATGAAATCACAATATAAACGTTTATAATCAAGTGAACGTTCTAGTTTGCGTTCTAAGGATAGAAACCTTTTTTTTTGCTGAATTATATGAGTCACCAAGCACATCAGGCGATTCTTTGAGTGGAATGCGGACCGAAAACCTACCATCACATTCACGTTTTGTAGTAGTCGTAAATAACTCCTCACAAAATTGTTCATCATGAGTGTAGATATTACTTGACTGTGATACGTTTTCAATTTCCCAAAATCGTTTTAATTGTTCTTCCAACGATTGATTAAAGTTACAATGCACATGATCGGGATTATTTTCATGCCCTTTCGAATAAATTGGGCCGGACAGTAACCAACCTAGCTTTGAGTTCTGGAGGAACGGACCGTTAACTAAACTAATTTTATTTTCCTCTAATATCTCCCAGAATAGCTCCGCACCTATTAACAAATCGATTTCTGAAGGAATATGAAATGCGGGATCTGCTAAATTAATATTATGAGGAATACGTATATGATCGACATCGATGCTTGTCGAAGGCAAACTGGAGGTTATTCGCTCCAGGACAAAACATTTAACCGTTCTGCAATAATTGTTTAGTTTGGAACGTATAGTAATTTCGCATAATTGATTCGATTGTGTCACAGATTGCGCGACACCTGAAATACGTATAGTGGACTGTATAGAAGGCGCATTTAATCGTTTTCTCAAGTCGTCCGACATAAAACAATGTTGACTACCATTGTCTAACAGCGCTCGGGCTGTATGTATACGTTTATCGCTATCTACTATTTCGACTAACGCTGTGCACAGCAACACCGGTTGCAGTGTCCGCAAACGAGACAACACACCGTCTGAGCTACCCAATGAATGGTAAGACTGGCGTGTATCAATAGATAAGGAATGAAGTACGGCCGACGGGCCCGCGTTCGATGTGTGCTCATTACGCACACACGTATCCGATGCGTCATTGTCATAAAAACCATCGTGAAGTAGGGTATTATGTTTGCCATGACATTGCTTGCAAGTCCCGAATAAACAAACCGCAAACGAATGACCGGAGCGTAAACAGTTCCTACATAATTGTTTTTCGTTTATTAATTTTACTCTGTCTTTGACTGATAAGTTAAGAAAGCTATAACATGTATAAAGTGCGTGATTCTCGTTGCAAGAAGGACATTTCACGGCCCGTTTAACGTTAGAAGATTTGCCTTTTGACATCGTATTGGATGTTACAACATAACTGTGCTGTACATGAGAGTTATTCGTGTTGTGAGATGATTTGTTTATTACGTTTGTAGATTTACTCATAGACTTATGACAGTGGCTTGCGTTTATCATATCTAATGTATCAGCTTTGTTTCTAAGAAATGAAAGCAAATCGTCTAACTTTAATCGTTTAGTATCAGAAAGAATAGAGCCTTTATGATTTTTCCAGTCTCGTTCAGTGGCGGAATCCAATTTTGAAGTGATTAAATAAATAATTATAGTGTCCCATGTCTCTGTTGGTTCATCTAATGTTTTAAGGGCCCGTAAGTTTCTTAAAACTGTATCTATTAGTTTCCGAATATGTATATGAGATTCTTGCTTTATAGTAGGAATAGAAAATTATGATTTTAAATGATTGTGAACAAGAAGTCTACAGTTATGGAATCTGTTCTCTAGTAAGTCCCATGCGTGTGTGTAATTACTAGCTGTAAATTCTAATGCACTAATAACTTGCAAAGCACTACCGCTCAATGAAGATCGCAAGTAGTGAAATTTTTGGATTTCGTCTAAATCTGAACGCTTGTGGATCATGGTGTTGTACGAATTTTTGAATTCTAACCAGTGATCAAAGGAACCATCAAAAATCGGCAATTTTATATCTGGTAGTTTAACTTGAGCAAAACGACCGTTACAATTTGCATTAGAATCATAACCAGTCTTCCCAATTTCGATTATACTTTCAGCGGCTGCTAAAGCACTAAAATATAATGACTCAAATATTTCCACGTATGCGGTGTTAGATGAAACTTCCGATTCTGGAGAAAGCAATTCTATTTGATTAAAACTTTTAAATAAATCTGTAGCAGCCTGCATTCTAAATTTAATCTCTTTTAGTTGCATTTGAGATGGTCTGCTAACATCAAATGAATCTAAGTATTTCTTAAACTGAGTCAACCTACCCTTTATATTACCGCGGTGTTTTCTAAGTTCTACAAGATTATTAGCTTGCATTCTAGTAGGAGAAATAGATGGACTAGATGAAGGAACAGTTAATTTATTATCACCAACCATTTTGGAAGACTACAAAAGAAAATGTTTCGTTTCGACACTAAAATCAAGGTACTCACGTATACCACCACTAACACGGTTGTTCCCCGACTTAATACACTTGAACACTGTTTTAGCACAATCGTTTAGGAAAGGAAAAGATGTAGATGGAAAACCTGACCGTTGAACTGAAGCTTAATGATGATGAAATCCACGTAGTAGTATTGTAGGCGCTGGCGCGACGACTACGGTTCTTTGCGTTTTCTTATCTTGCTATTCGGCTCGCTGGATCAATTTATGGTTCAGCAACGGGTTTTCGTTATCCGAAATTAAAACTTTATTGTATATATATACTTCGTTTACTATAAATAATGTTACAAAATCGTATATGAAGAAGTATGTGGTGAACGAATATTGTGTAGAGCCGGACGAACGCAGAATAGTAACGGCGTCCTGCATTGGCTTCTTTCACGAACGCTTCGCTCCCTGGTAACTAGATGGCGTTACCATTCACATGCGACGACAAATAACATTAGTTAATAGATAACTACAAAAATAATAAAGCTTTAGAAGCGAACATTTCGAACTTTCCGCCAATGTTAAATAGTTCCTGGATGTTTAATTTAATTTGAATGTGGTTTTTTTATATCGACAATGAGACTACCAATCCACTCGGTTTGTTGCCAATTGCCACGAGGCCGTAGTTAAATTGAAATCCTCAATTTCAAGTATTTTTTAAGACAAATAAGACAAAAGAAGGAAGTAGGTATGGGGAAATACTTAGCTCGATCTTGGTATAAACGAACTCAAAAAACCATTCAGCCATGGTTGCCTTTGAATATGATAATATAACAGACAACCCGAAGTTTCGTCTTCAAATATTTATTACGTATTTAAGTAGGTACTTTCAATTTATCGTGTGTTATTATGCACCTACTCTGCACATCTTCATTTATCCACTTTTAGTCTGTTGTACTTAAATGAGTATAAGTAATGACGTTACAAGGATCAGCCCGAGCTCCTCCAACATCATTCCTCCGACCGTAAGCCCTCCGTTCGCATCACACGGTCACTGCACTAATCTCAATGTCGAACACGACTCAAAAGGATGACGGCCGACTGACCGATGACTCATAACAACTCAACACATCGTTCTCTCCTGTATTGGATCTGTTTTGTAAGATTCCGTCTTTTTATTAATTATATCAGTTATTATAATTGCATAATTTAAGACAAAGTCAATTAAATTTTGACGATGCGATATATCACAATGGCTTTCCATAAATAATTTAGTTTAAAATGTTGTAAAAAAAAAACAAGTGTGTAGAATTTGCACTACCAAGTGTACAGAATGTAGGCAAAATCTTTGAATTATATAATGAAACATTCACTATGGACAAACTCACAGTTCTTTAGGTACCACCGTAGATAGTAAAGCTTCAATGAGGCGCCCATATATTTTATTCATGCTATTAGAAAGATAACACGGACGTAGAGAGACAGCTAGGCTTGTTTATTTTGCATACTTTCAGTATTGCAAAAATTGCTTGGTGCTATATATATGGTATAAATGTATAGTATAGATTGAAGTCCCCGAGTTTGTATGGAGAACATTTTAACACATAGATGTAGGTACTGGTTCACCGTAACCGCTTCATACATCTATATCTTTAAAATATATGAGAACAAAATTAAATATGTACAAATAGATAAGTGATGACTCACTCATACAATGGCCAGCGAAAAGAACACGGTAAATACATATTACTTATAATACGTTAGATACTTACCTTACGTAAGGTAATATGAATTTTGTATCGTAAGACGCGCAGAAATCGTTGCGAAAAATAGTTTTTCCAAATATAATTTTATTACTTAGCAAAGTTTCAATTCGAAAACGCAACACTTATCAAAGTGAAGCGATAAGTGTAGATATTTTAATCGCTAGTTTTTTCGCTTTCGCTTTAAAGTATGACTTTACGCGTGGCATTCAATTATTTAAGATTTTTATTGTTCAATCTTTTTCAACGAATTCTGCCCAGGAACAATGTTTCATGCTCTGTATGAAGCGTTCGTGAGGCGATAATTATATTTTACGAAATAGAATCTAAACGCTCACCGATAAACACAGAGCGAGGACGACGACGCGGCGTGGCCTTCGGGAGCCCTCGTAGAACCACCTTGACTTTATTGCTCGGTCACAATTATATTACACTAGATGAAAATTGTTCAGGTACTACGTACGACATTCTTGCGTACGTCACGATAGCGTCCGGCGGTCTGGAGCCGGCTAAGGAAACCGCTGCGTTGACCAGGAAGGTGTGCGCGTTCTCAAGGTGCGGTAATAACGCTCGGAGTCGCGTGTTCGACCGCTTCTTACGCATAGCAGTGAACGAATCTGGCGACATTTGGTAGGCACACCATTCGACATTAATGATGTATTGATTTCATAACAATATCGATGGAAGGTAACCCGTCTAGGGTCCAGGTACGTTATCATTGTAGTCTATTTGCGAAGGTTACCGCTGGGTCGGGGGGCGGCAATAAATACTCAACAATTAATCTATTTTCATTGATTTAATAGACATGTAGGATTACATATACATATTCTGATTTCATCATAAAACTATATTATAATATGCATCAATTTACTCAGCTAAATGTAATCTAGTGGTGAATCGGTGAACAATCAACAATCATCGGAGGGAATGTGGCGCGGCGGCCGGACCGTCCCGCGGGATAAATAACGGACCGCCCGGCCCGCCCGGCATGTCACCGCACCGCGCCACAGGCCGCTCACACCTCGCTAGTCCGACAACCGGACGGCCGGACGGCCGGACGGTGCGACCGGACGCTCGCACACCGTGTCTGCTACAGTTCACACACGCACCCTGCGGCGCCGCCGCGCGACTGCGGCACACGGACGACACTTCCGTCACTGTCGAGCCCCGCAGATGTTCGTCGTGTATTTATTTACTTATATGGCAAAAGAAGCGTTAATATCAGCGAGCGACAAGCTTTCAGGTGTCGTATTGCAGGCGGGTGACGTGACGAGTTGCGAAATACTACGCTAGGCACCGCTTTGCTAAAATGTGACGCGAAGTGAACATCGGAGATGTCAACGGAATTCGATAAACACGTGATCGGACTCCTCGATTATGACTAATAACACAGACGACATACAATTATGCTACATATACGACGACGTCGAGAACATCTTCTAGGGTATCCACTACAACTATTCTTATAGAATTCGACTAAAAACATAGGAGATTAAAAAGATTTTTGCTACAACGAATAAGCGTATCAGTGACGATCGCACTGTCCTGTGTCGTCCGGTGCGGACGCGTCCGGCAGCGCGCGGCGGCACCGTCGGCGCCGCTGGCAAGACATCTCGACCGAGAACAACATAATAGTAGGCTTTAAGCCGCTTTGTACAATTCATTCTTTGGCTACGACACCTCTGAGAAGCGTAAAATATATTTCTTCGTATAAACTTCATAATTAGTACAAACAACGGTCGTTCGCTTGCAACATTCCAACGTTCTACATTTAAATATGACATCTGTTCAAAAGTTACATTAAATTTCTCCGTACAGTATAACAGTTTGTGCTAAATATATCTTTACATTACTATTATAAAATTTTATTATTTTAAAATATAAAATTTCCGTTCCGAATGTTGCAAATAAACGTTACAAAACAACGCGCCACCTTTCTCACGATATCTGCGACAGATGACTCGTATTTCACATGTAACGACAAAACCGAACCTCGATATGTCAAGTCACCGTTCGGACGTAAACAGCTTTCGTGTCATCTGAAAACTGGCCACGATTGTAACAACTATTTAGAAAACGAACTGGAGATCGAACATTACAAATTAACACGGAAAGCAGAAACACTGTGCAAGTAGAACGTCTACGCTGTAAATTTGAAATGAAACAAGCCAGTGCGGGCTGGACGCAGTGTAGCGCACCGTACACCGTACGCTGTACGCCGAACACCGTACACCGTACACGTGCCCACCGTTACGTTAAACACATTACAGATCGATCGCTGTGCGTGTATCATGTTGACATTGTATAAATACGATTTGGAGACATCGTTGTTAATATATGTGCATATGTATACATGATTGTATAGTGAAACGAGGCGTGTTCCCGCGCGACGCACAGAGCGGCGACCCGTTCATCATCATCGGTATCAAAAGTGTTAATAGACTAACAAAAATGAAGGCCGCCGGTTCAAAAGCCAGTGGAAACGTTAACGTGTAGTCACAGGGGGCGGCGGCGACACCGGCGGCGACACGGCCGAGCCTAGCCTAAGGCGACGGTGATGAACACGACCGGCAGACTCAGCACGCCGGCGCGCGCGGGACCGCAATGACTTCACTTCACACTTCGTGGACTCCAAACGCGTTTATTTTAATATCAGCAATCAACACTAGTACATTTAAATATCTATAGTGTCGTAACAGCAAACTTACAAAGTAAAATACAATCATAAACCGCACTGAACTAAACGGGTGACAACAGGAGCGATACCGGTACACGGTGTTTCATCTCAACTGGTGCGTTGCGACATCACCATTACATTAGTATAAGCTGTGTTTACAAAATTATGCAATAAATTGTGATACTGTGGCACGAACGTGCCGAGCGTTACATTGGCGATATTACAGTTATTAAACAAAAAACACGGCGTCCGTTCGACCCCAACGGCTACGTACGATACGCTTACAACTAAAACTAAACGGGACGCGCGACCAGCGCACGTCCGGCGGCGCGGCTCAGATCATCAAGTGAACGATTTAAAATTATATATTTTGGCACCTTTACAATACGAAGGTTCGTTACACGCGACCGTTTTGACAATATTTACTCACGTATTTCTTTATGTACTCGTTTTCAACGCAAACCGAAATCGTGGCGAGCGGTGCATCCTGAATAACAACATTCAAATATAATCACGGTTGCAGGACGTAACCGGGCATGCAGTCCGCCCGTTGTTAACTGACCGCAAGCACCGGTCCGATTGAGACAACACGTCACCGACACGCCACCGCCGCAGGTCGCCGCGAGCGCCACCGTGGACGAGTCGTGGCTCTCGTCACATGCAACTGATGTCCACTAGATCGCTGGAGGCTATCGCGTATCGCGTGTAACAAACGTTATGTCGTGTTATTGATCGGATGCTTATATGTCTTCGTACAATAACAAACATAAGACCGGTGTGGGTGACGCGCGATTCGAGCTCCGGGGCGGTACACACGGGCGCTTTGCCGTGTCGTTCGAAGATATATTGCATCGACGAGTACTCGCAGCCTCCCGCGTGCGCCGCGGGAACGGGCTCGTGTCGCGCGCACCTCGACGGCGCATCAGTAACACGACACGCACTTCGCATTTCAACAAACGTATCGTCACAGCCGGGCCTCCGTCCGAGTCGAACCACTTTTCGTAAATTAACGACTTCGATTGATAAAATTTACGAGGCGGCTTTTTATAACGATCCCGACGTATGGGATGCTGCGAGGCCATGTCATTAAAGATAATTAAGTACTTAACATTCTAAGTCGTTCTCGTCTACTAAAAGTACTCGTTTGAATTCGCAAGGGAAAAATAGCGACGTGGCCGGAGCGTCCGGCTGTGACGGACGCGGTATAAAATGTAAATACAAAACGAAACAAAGTATAAAAACACAGATAATAAAAAAAAATATCTAAACGATTGTATAACGGAAGGTATCACGTGTATAATTACAATAAAAGTATAATATAACAAAACAATAAGTATTTAAACATGTATAGCTCAACAGATTATAACCTTATAACTATTTATAATCTCTCGTCGACGATGCGACCGTATGTGATGTAAAATCTAGACTAAAACCGCTTAAAAATAACATTAGCGCGGAGCGAGGGCGACGCCGACAGCGCCACTTGACGTGGAAGTAGCGGGCGGGACACCTCACAACCCTCGACCGGGTACACACTGGACGGTCCCGCTTGACATCGGTCCATCGAGATACACTCGTCACTAGTCGGCACGCTCCGTTCATACAATCATATCAACGACGAGACGGCACCGTGTCGAAGGAGCCGCACACCGCCCACGTCGCCCCCACGCCGACACGTCGACGCGAACATCTATTATTGCGGGTAAAATGTTGAATCAAATAACGACGACCCGACGTACCCGCTCCGCGACCAACGACCGCAGATTCGACGCAACCGATGTACCGCTCGGATCGACCGACGACGCGCTCTACATTACGATCGAAATTGAGTAGTGGTCTAGATAAACTTTACGAAAGATTTGCAATATAAACATTTGTGCTCGGTGTTATGTAGTGGCTTCGCAGTGACCGGCCGGTGGCGCCGCCCGCGCTGCGTGGCTCGTCGCCGGCACGTTCGTGGTAGACCGTACGGCGGCAGACCAGACGAGACGCTATACACAGGGCGCGGAGGGATGCGCGCCGAAACGCACTCTGTTTAGTAATTTAGAATAAAGCAGAACCACTCGCCTCGTCGGAAAATATCAGCGGAGTTGTAAACGCCGTTCGAACGAAAACCTTTTCCAGCATTTTTTCCTTTTTCGCAATATATGTAAACAGTGAAGTGCGTCCCGACGAGACGTCGACAACGCAAACACATACACACGCACGCAACCACGGCCGCGATCGACCAACCGCCGCGCCCCGCGCCCGCGCTCCTCCCGGCCGAGACCATCACCTCACGCACACGCACGGAACTCGCCCTACGAATGAACTCGAGTACGATCTTAATCTAAACATCAGGAAAATTATTTAATTTAAAAACATGCGAGGACGACGTCGCAAACGTAAATCCTATTCCTAAACGCAACATCTAAGATGAGATACGGGCGCGGTACTATAAAAATATAACTAACAACCAGCGACTCACTCAATAGGATACGCATACTCTAGTCGAAAGGCACGGAACCGAATTAGGGGTTTGCATCGAGACGAGCGCGGCGGCCGTTCCCTAGCAAATCGGCTACGCGGGGGGCGGGGGCGGGGACGAGTGACGTCCGACCTAACGCACGTAATGTTAACGGCCACTAAATTTAAAACGGATATTAGTACGAATCACATCAAAAAACGAATACCGCACAAACACTAGTAACAGCGAAACGATCGGAATACGATACACGCCACGCACTTCGAGCGCACGCGTCGCAATCTATCGTCCACGATCACTAAACATGCCTATCCAGTACGAACACTGCTACGCCGCACTAACGTAGTTGTGCGGACACTGCACAACGTAAAGTTCAAAAAAGGAACCATCCAAAATGTCAGATTATATTATTATATATCAAAAATAAACAACACGCAACGAGTAAGTGACGTTTTTACGTCAAAATGTAAGATATACTTTTTCATTTACGACAACATGTATATAGAACACGTACAGAGATTTATAATTTATAGTTCATTTATTTATATTATAATTATTAATATAATTATTATCAACTAACGACTACATAAAGCATTACATTTGTGCAAACACCTCGCCGCGGCGCGTGACGGACTGCACGCAACGAACGTCAACGACGACCACACCGACGTAATATTTATAATTTAAGTTAACCTTTGGTTTTGACATTAAAATATAATTACAACTAAAAGTAATACTACATTTCAGAAATGCACTGAGGCGTATATAATTTGTTAGATAAGTCCACCCCTTTTTAAGCTTCGTCCGTTTTAAATAACAAACACCTGTTATAAAGAAATTAACCTTGTTAGTTCCACAGGATTAAAAAAGATCAACCGACTACAAGACACGCCTTACAACGATACAACTATAATAAAAATTCTAAAATAAAATAAGTCGTTATAATCTCAAAACTTTTGTACTCTCAGTACATAGAACCGAATAGGGCAAAAAACAACAATAACAAAAACTATACGAACTATATATGTGAACAGATGAAGTGTACGTCATCCACTGTGCACTGGACACTGAACACTCGACTAATTTTAATTTTAATTTACTCGACTAAGCGCCACTTGGACTAGACCCGGCACCGCACAGCGCCCCAACTTCAGAATTGGCTCACGGGGTCGGGCGGCCGATTACATATCCATGTCTACGACATACACGGCACAGACTCCTCCCACCACCTTCCACTGAGCATTGAAGAAATCCTAAACGGGGTTAAAACTATGTCGAGGCGTGGCCCCCGCACTGCTACCGTGTAGCAAGCATTGAATACACCACTTAAAAAAGATCGCACGTAACTCTTAAATTTCATCATACATAAATGGAAACAGCAATTTTGAAAAAAAATCAATTTTAGCTTAATTAAGCAGATTCGTTTGCCTCCTTAACTCGCTTTCACCGATCGATCCGATGCGGTGCAGCGACCCCACCTCGATTACACAACGCAAGACTAGAAGCGGAATACACCTCACAGGAACCGAATGCGAGATTAGTACGAACACTCGCCGTGCCACGCGACATGCGACACGCGACACGCGACCAACGAAACATGCTCGTCCACATGAGCACCCGCCTCACTCGGACAGAGCACGGTACGCGGTGACATAAATTATCATAATTATGAAACGGCACTGAAAGCGGCGACCCGCACCGCACTAATTCAAACGTTACGGTAGTTTAACTTCGTGCTAGTAACGTGGAACACTTTCAATTCAAGTAAAGTTATAAATTTAACTCGATACAATAAAGACAGAATGTACCCTAATTTGCAGTGACGTCGCCGTTTTCAGTTCCATCGTTATAATGTAAACGTGGTCGGACGTGACCGGCCGCCCGCACCACGCGCACATTCGCACGTTCGCACACAGACACACGCGCACACGTACAACAATAACACGCCACTAATGCAAATGGGGTTTACCGATTTCTCCGCGAACTCTCGCTCGTAGGCTCGCCCTCGTGGAGCAACTACATATGACGTTACGGCTTACGGCTCGAGGAACCCATATTACATATTTGACATGTATTGAATATTTGAAGCAGCTTTTGATTTTTTAATTGAAGTACACACCTTTTTAATGTAATAAAGTGATATCTTTAATATAAATCGTATCAGCGTGGAAACATTCTAACGCTAAATAAAATTTATGTCGACACGAGTATAACGGTCCGTCTAACATCGTGTTGAGGTTAAAAATAAGATGACACGCTACTGTCGCAAAGGACGACCGGCGCGGCTCCGCCACGGGGCGGTTGCGACGGGGCCGGGGACGCATTCTGTTGCGATTTGTATCCACTATATGATAAAAGATGGCACTGCAGTGGCCCTTGAGTACGATATTCAAGTTTTCTACTTTAATTACACGGTAGCACGTCCTTTCCTCGGGTGCACTCACTGCCTGCCGATGGGAAGTGGCCGTAGCTAGACGTACGTTTCGTTGTCGCGCAAATTTCTGATATAATCAAACATTAATGTTTTAAATAACAATAATGTAATTTGTTACAAAAATGTAGATGGGCTCCTCCAGCACGCAGTCGCCGAACGCTCGCACAAATCAAAAGACGGTCGACAAGTATTACTTATTAACGATAAAATATTGTGCCGTCTCAACGGCGGCTCGCGCTACACGTGGACAGAATCTCATAAGAAACAAACTGTGTTCATACAAAATAAACATCACCTAACACTTTGGTAACGACCTTTGTACACCGTCAGGTGGTACAATCTATGCGACGCCCACAATATACTTCACTGATCGCCGAGGTGCTCGCGCACGTGGAGTGCACGGCACGATCTGGCGCGACGACGCAGCCGGAGCCGGCGGGCTATTCTGCAAGCGGACGAGGGGAAAGGGGCGGGGATTTACAATGTCACTTAAAACTAATATAAATATTTGTGTCACATCAGCGTTTGCAGAACAGGAACCCTGCCGCGGTGCGCCGTCGACGACTAGAGAACAAGAAAGGATAAGAATCGCAAAAACGCAATGTCGCATAGTTGCGGACCCCCGAAGCCTAAAGGTCTAACCTACGCTAACACTAAGTGACAGACATTCCGATTTACGGAACGACGAACAAAACAAAATAATACTTCGACCGAAGTCAATACTAGCTCGCGAGGGCCCCGCGGACCCCGACCGCGGACCGCGGACCGCGTCCCGCCGCGACGGACGGACGGACGGACGAGCGGACCGAGTACGGCGTTCCAAACTATCATCCGACAAAATCTATACCGAAACACAACAAGCGACCGGCACTCGCGTGATATGCGGTATCGGTACGATATTTATATCGTGCGACGACCGTGGCGAACTGAAATGCATAACATTATGTATATATATTATATGGGAGGCGATAATTTCATACGTTCACACGTTACGATACCGTATTCGAAGTACGATAAGGATAAACGTTGGAAGCTTAGTGTCGATCGACAGATTTAACAGCTGAACAATCATCGCGCAACCGTCTGCGGCACCCGCGGGCCGCGGACGTTCGAATGAACGAAATACTTCAGGCTTCGGTACATAACACTCGACCTCGAAACTCAGAAACGAGCATCGGTGTTGACAACGCCTTCATCGATCCGCTCGAGTCGCCCAACCTACGTACAATAAAAATATAGGCTCACCGTACACGGGACGACCGGTCTGCGACAACACGAGACCCGACCCGACAAGACGTCGACCAGAGCTCTGCGATGCGGTCGTCCCGTGCGGGGGTGACGCGCGACTAGCGCGGGGGCGCACGGGGAGGCACGGGGGACGCAGAGGTGAGACCGACGTCGGCTCAGGCCACCGGGGTCTTGTCCTGCGCCGGCGTCGGGATGTAGTCCTTGTTCACGAACGAGAAGCCGCGGAATTCCTCCTGCCGGGTGAACAACACATGTCGCTTTACTTCTTCGTAAAAGGCAATCGATAACCAATATTTAATTATGTACGATTCAAATAGCCAGTTTATTATCGTTTGTTTCCGAGCTGTTACGATCGGTCGAGTTGTCAGAGTCGATATCGACACACGACTCGGGTACGACTATAAAGGGACGGTGGCCCAGTGGTCGATGCGTCGGTGTCCCGCACGACACCGCACCGGAGGGCGTGAGTGCGGATCCCGCACGCACCTCTGTATTTTCAAACGATGCGCTGGTTACATATAAATTATCACTTGCTTCGATGGAGGAAGCATCGTGACGAAATCTTCTCCACGATGTTCTTAAAGGTGTGCGAAGACCACCGAGCCGCATTCGGCCAGCCTGGTGGACTGTGGCCTTAACCCCCCTCAATGTACGATCCTTAACCCAGCAGCGGAACGATTACACAAGTCAGTTTGAATGAGGAAAAAAGTTGGTTCAGTAGATAGTAGGTGCAATTTTTAAATTTCTGTTGTTTCGGTTGATTTAATTTCCAGAAAACATAAATATTACGAGTGGAAAATTTCAGGATCTCCTCAGTACATTAGATAATTTTTTAATTTACACTAAACCGGAACATAATCTTTAACATTTGTATTGTAGTCATTCCGTGCGGCTGCGTCTCAAGGACGCTCGAATCGAGTCGGCCACGGTCGTGGGGCGTGCGTCCGCCGCGCGACATCGCACGTACCTGGTTGATCGCGCGCACGACGTCGACGGCGACCGGCGTCAGCGTGGGCTCCTCTTTGGTGAACTCCGCATCGAAGTTGGCCGCCTCGCGCTTACTCTTCTGAAATACACAATATGTAGCTTGAATGCGTGTGTATATTGCTTTCATTTTGATTCGAATCCTCTATATATACATATATATATATATATATGTCGGAGATGGTCATTAGAGATAGACGTGAAACGAAACTCAGCACGATATCCGAGTGATGGCAGCACCGCCGCGATGACGTCGATACTCGGCTAACATTGTGCTACAACAGAGTCTATATATATATATATGTTATAGCATACTGTAGCAGTTAATTTGAAATAATTATATCTACAATTGAACTTCCCACCCAACTGTATGTATGTTAAAGTACATAGATAGGTAGTTTTAGTGTCTCGTGTGAACTACTATGAAAGATATACCAGTACAAGGTACTGGTCGGTGTGACTCGCAGACGATGCCGTTGACCATAATTATTCGTCAATAATAGCAACTCGTATTTGTTAAAATAGGTTTCACTACAGTAATGACAATAAATTACTATTTTAGTATATAATTTAGAACCGAGTTTTACGAATGGGAAATGTCATTAAACGTAACGTGGTACTCACCACCTTGGGGCGGAAGGGCGGACGCAGCCGACGCTGCTCAAGGGCGGGCCAGTCCACGTCACGGAAGAACGCGTGCGCACGGATGCCTGCCTCGCCACCCGCCACGCCCAGCCGCCGCTGCGGATTCTTCGTCATGAATCCTGTCAAACGACGAGCCGAATTAAAACAGCAACTCCACACTACATTCGAATCTGTACAACGCCACCTAGTTAAAGTTTTAAACTAAAGATTTACTGAATTTTGACTATTATTGGTTGTTTTAATTTAGAATTCGTACTGAAACGACATGGTCACTTCTTTACTTTTACTTTTATAAACATCGATACCCTTGAGGATGGAGACTGCGTCCTTGGAGAGCCACACGGGGTAGAGCACATCGTCGTGCAGGATGCTCTCGAACAGATCGTCCTCGTTGTCGGCCTCGAAGGGCGGCTGCCCCGCCAGCATCTCGTACAGTAGCACGCCCAGCGCCCACCAGTCCACGGACGCGCCGTATTCCTGCTCCTGCAGGATCTGGAACCGACCGCGCGCGCCCCGCACGTGCACTATCACCGATGTCGGAACTGTCGAACGCATAACAAAAAGTATTTATGTGGAAAAGTAATACCTCTACCTACCTCTGGAGCTATGTAGTCCGGAGTGCCGCAGAAGGTGGTGGTGGTGGCGCCGTCTGCGGCAATAAACACAACTCGCATCAGTCACACGCCTAGTGAGAACGTTGCACTAATTTTTATACTCTCAGTTGCAATTGGCACGTTTCGTCGTGATCTGAAGTATCAAGACGAGGACACCGAGCTAACATCTCGGATAACACCGCTGACTCTACCGAGCTGCGGTTAGAGCGGAATGCAACACTTCATTCGTTAGTGTGCCGAATCGCCTACTGACCGATGATGCCCTCCTTGCACATGCCGAAGTCGGCGAGCTTGCAGTGCCCGTCGCTGTCCAGCAGGATGTTGTCCAGCTTCAGGTCGCGGTAGATGACGCCGTGCGAGTGCAGGAACTGCAGCGCCAGCGTCACCTCCGCCGCGTAAAACCTGCCACAGACCACGGTCGTCGTTCCCGGTACGACATCGGCCAGCAAACGGGCGACACCCGCCCGGTGCCCGGTGCCCGGTGCCCGCTCGCATCGTATCGGTATACACTCGGTACATATTTCACGGTTGGTTCTAGAACAGGCGAGCGTGTGGGCGAAGGGAGCCGGGCGGGTGGAGCACCCTTACCACTGCACAAATACCGTCAGGATTTATTGTAAAAATGAACACTGAACCTTTTGAAGGCGAACTGAATACATAAGCAGATTATATCTATTTCTCGTTTCACAATTTTGTGTGTGTGTGTGTGCGCCAACTCGCCCGATATATGGATGTTGACTGTACACAATGTTGCATGTCACTAGGCGTAAATATTACCAATGTATGAAACGTCATCACGGACTACGCACAGTCTGGACCGGCAGAGATTGAGAAATGTTATAAAATAAGTGTACTTAGTTTTCTCTGTAAAGCATTCTTTCATTTTATTTATTAGGAAATTACTCCCGTGCGAATGCTGATGGGTCGCTTGTATTACAGAGGTCTTCGTTAAAACTCGAACCGCACATATAAGAAGTACGTCAAACTGTATAACTCTGTCCCTCGCAAGCGCCTGTGGCGTCGGCGGCACCGCTGCACGTTGCGGCCGCACGACACTAGGGAGGTGCGTAAAACATGGGGCGTGGGGCGGTCACCTGGCGCGCGGCTCGTCGAACTTGCGCGCGCGCTGGATCTGGAACATGAGGTCGCCGCCGTCCACGTACTCCATGACGAAGAACAGCCGATCGGGCGTCTGGAAGGCGCAGTGCAGCGCCGTCAGGAAGGGGTGGCGCGCCGCCAGCGCCAGCACGCGCCGCTCCGTCAGCGTGCACTCCACGTCGTCGTCCTGGACGATCGCGTCCTTCTTCAGCACCTTCACCGCGTACACCTGCACGCACACACGCACCATTCACGCTGACAAACAAACGATTGAGATAAACAAACTAGATTAGCAAATTTTAATACCGACGGCACTTAACGTGTCCGCCGCGTCGTTTGCAATACTGTAACCTTTGTAACACGCAGCTAGACAACGGACGGTTAGCACCCTTTGGCACCCGGACCCACCCGCTGGATGTTACTTAAGCTAATATGCTGGTGTTACACAATGGACCTGGTAAACACAAAGCGAAGTAAATCATTCGAATATAGTTATCGCGTATTATCGTAACAAGCGCTCCATATCGATAACGAACTCGCCGCACGTACCTCGTCGGTGCCCTTCTTCTCCGCCAGCATGACCTTCCCGAAAGAGCCTTTGCCCAGCACCTTGATGAAATGGAAGTCCTCCAGCGTGACCTTGTCGAGGCTGCCCTCCGCGCCGGACTCCTCGCCTGCAAGCACGCGGTCACTGCACGCCCCACGCCACCCTCACACCCCACACACCTATTACCGGTCACCCACCGACTACACTATACGCCACCACCCCACTAGAGCATGCAGTCACCATCCATTGTCTATACGGAACCGGCAATCGACTCTTCTTTGGGTGCTTAAAATGTAATAAAAAAAAATTTTTTGGTTTCATCTGACAACTGCTCTTAGTAAAATAAAATTTTCAGATCGTAAAATGACTAGAATTCTATAAGGCAATGAACTAATTTCAATTAACAAATAAATCCAAATCACTGCAATAGAAACAGAAAAGTCAACGTACTTTTAGTTGAAAAACAACCGCATGAATATGATTGCATGCTCTAAACCCCACACCGCATGCTGCGCCCGCGACCACGCCCACGCCCGCACCCGCACCCGCACCCGCGCCCGCGCCCACGCCCGCACCCGCACCCGCGCCCGCGCCCGTTCGGAGAACCGTATGTATATATTGAGTACAGTTCCGCAGCTGTCAAGTCATTACTTATGAATACCGTCACCACACGGCCTGCACTAGGTGTACAGGCGAGTCGTTGGAGTTATCTTTTTGCCGTTGTGGACGTGCGCACGGCACGCCCACCTACTGACAAGCGGTGAATGCAAGCACATCTGTAACCGACCCGTTTCCCGCTAGGCGTGTTGCAGGATTAAACGGTACGCCATATTTACCACTACGTCAACTAAACGTTGGTTAGAGGCGTGTCATTGGAGAAGCATAAGCAAGTATTGAATACATCTGCGCACCGCTCGTTGTGCTCCATTGTACTCGTATGTAATGTAGTGTGTGTGTGTGTGTGTGTGTGTGTGTGTGTGTGTGTGTGTGTGAGTGAGTGAGTGAGTGAGTGAGTGAGTGAGTGAGTGAGTGAGTGAGTGAGTGAGTGAGTGAGTGAGTGAGTGTCGAGCCCTCCGTCCAAAGCGTAACAGTGTCACAAGAACCTCGGTCACACCGGAATATCTCCTCGAGCTCGGCCCAGTGCGAGCGCCACGGCCCGCCCTCCGGCCGCTTGTCTAAATGTAGTCAAACACAAACACGTCACACGAACTGTACCGTATCGTATGTGACAGTCGGTCCATGCCGCTACACACGAGGTAAAACATTATCCTAGGATGTATTACGTCAATCCAATTTGATTTTTTAATACCCTTTATAACAATAGTTATAACTTAACGATAAACCAATAAAAGTAGAAGCGATTGAATTTTACCAAACTCGTTCGTAGCCATGAACCGACAGTCGGAACAGAAATGCAAACAATAAATAAACCGTCCAATGGCAGTGAACGCAACGAACGGAGCCGAGAGAGCAACACCCGCCACCGAAGCCTCGAGACAGACAGACAAACGGATAAACCTCGTTGGTAGCGCGTGAAAATGTCGCTGAGCTCCGCCCACAGCGCGCGCGAGCCCCACGCGCCCTCCGCGCCCTCCGCTCCTGCAGCCGCCACACACATAACACACACACTGAGCACACACAAGCGCCGCCTCGATACATACGCGAGCTACTTATCTAGCCGGACACGTCTCCCCCTTTCGGACTATGGACGGTAACGAACGGATACACAGTAAGCATCTGCCGGGGATTGAGTGTCATCGGGTTGTTCTAATTTCAAATATCCAATATTATTTTCGGACGGAACAGGTTTTATTGTTACATTACAAATTGTTCGGTGATGACAGCTCCATAGTGTTTAAAATGAGTAGAAGTGGCTAACTTTGTAAATAATCAGTTTGGCGAGTTTTACACTGGTTCACGTGGAGTGTCGAACGTTAAAATACCGATCGTATTAGATTCACGTTATCAAACGTGACAAAGGTTCCAACTCGAGTTGATGTCAATAAATAAGTACTCGAACTAGTATAGTAAATTCAACAACAATTCTTGACATTACTATAGATTCACGATTACAAAGGAGAGGCGACAGAAGCCAGCCTGCTCGGTGATAGGGATTCGCGTATGGATTATATTATAAGTATTATTATTAAGTATTTTTTTTTACATAAAATAAGTTAATGCTGGACAACAATCCCACCTGATGGTAAATGGTGATGAAGTCTAAGATGGTGAACGCACTAACTTATAAATAGCCTATTCACTTCATATTATTATTGGTATTAGTGGTATTATTATCTTTCCGTGAAGCCCGCCTGGCTAGCTACCACCCTCCTGCTCGAGTCGACCGCCAAAGGACTCGTCGTGTTCCGGCTGGGAGCTTGAGAGCCAGTACCTCCTGTCTAACCTTCTTCTCATTTTCTGACCGATCACGGATCAGTGATACCTTCGGTCTTGCTGATGTCCATGGGCGACGGTGACCACTTACCACCAGGTGGCTCGTCTGCTCGTTTGTCGGCTTTTAGCATAAAAAAAAGAATACTCATATTGTGACCTCGTCAGGGAGACTAGGCTCCGCTGCTTACGCCGTTACAAAAGTCAGTCTCTCAACTGTTACTTATTTCGTTTGCCCGGTGTGAAGTGTTTGTTAACAATTAATTAAAACTGTTACAACGATTATACGCCCACGCTATGTTCGACAATGCTGCAGAAATTACTGGCAATGCCGACAAGTATATATATATATATATATACACCTGTGGATGCATCCGGCGCCTTGGAGTGACCAACACCCACACGTTGGTCACGGTCAAGCAACGAGTTTGGCGAACTAGACTGACATGCGACTTGTAATGTATGTATGTGTGTGTGTGTATGTGCGCGCGCGCGCGCGCGGACACGATGGCGCGAGCTATCCTGTGCTCGACAATCTAATTGACCGGGTGTTTAGTTTGGTCGGTTCAGTGTGGTTTTAACGCGACGCCGCCGTAGTCAGGCACGGGGAGGTCGTTATGGAGCAGCAGAGCAGGCGGCGGTCAAACTGAGGACTGACCTTTCTCGTCGTGCTTGTGCAGCTCCTTATCCGCGTCGCCCGCCGCCGCCAGCTCGGGCGGGCCCTCCAGCAGGGCGGTATTGAGGTACTGCAACACACGGAACTCTCAGTGCGGCTGCACGCCTGCGCCAACTTGCGGGGAGCCGGCCGACCGCGCGGTGCACGCAGCCGACCGACGACCGCGTCGCAGGTGCTAGTCTCCGACCATGCCGATGCACCGTCATGTGGTTATTTCGACCGGTCGGGTCCTAGGTTCAGTTGCAATGTCGGTTGTTAACCACTACCCGCTCGCTGCGCTCGCACCATCCCGGTGCCACGACGGTGGCCACTCACCGTTCCGTGTGACCCGTCCGCTCGCTTGCTGGTCAATTACTAAAGAATATCTTTTTATGTTCTACCCAGATAAATGAACCGGCACACACAAAAAGGGTCGAGCGTACCTTAGAGGCGCGAGGGCGCGGGTTCTTGTCGGGCGAGATGCCCATCTCGTTGAGGATGTCCGCCATGGCCTTCGTGTTGATGCCGCAGTTGTTCGCCACGTTCTTCTGACACCGCTTGTGCACGTTCATCGAGCACACTGCAATCACCGAATACAAAACTCATTAAGCCGCATCCCGCTACCGGCACACCGTCGAGTCGTCTGCCCGGTCCGGCTCCCGGTGGTGCTGCGGGGCAAACGGGCTGCGCGGAAGTGAGAGGACAAAGACTAAGACTGCCATATTGCGATAACAATGTACACACAAACTCGTGTACACTTAGACAGTCGGCCGTCGTCACCTCGCTCGGAGACGAGCACTCACCGCCGCACTGCAGCCCCTGCTTGATCAGCCCGTAGAGCAGCGAGCCGCAGTGGTCGCAGAACGTGAACCGCTTGTACGAGTGCACGACGAACCGGTGCGGCACGTTCACGCTGAACCGCTGCCCGCCCGCCACGCTCACGGCGCACTGCTGCTGCTGTTGACAGGCGACACGATCGCGTTAGTGTACAACACTCTGTGCCCGTTTGGGTACGTATTCTTTTTTAATTCTCAAACGAGTATATAATTTTAGTACGATTTTTTCTTTGCATGGTCGTTATTTCAACACTGCCGCAGTGAACAGGACTTTTAGACCTATTTTGGAACTTTGTTATCGTTACTCCGTGCTCGTTATGTATGTCCAACGACCCGGTCGTCTTCGTCTCGATCGACGATCGGTTCTGTATATTGGTTGATCTCATTTCATATACATATGTGCTTATAACTGAAAATGAAATGATGTTTGATTTAGTTATTAATAATAATATACATTCATACAAAACGAATGAGTATCGATCGAAGGATGGCACACAGTTGTTACGCTACATCGTATACAGCAAAGCAAAATGTTATTTAGATACAAGGAGATGTTATTGTGTGGAGTCACTGACGTTAAAACTTTTTATTCTAAAGCTGTTTCATTCAATAAATTTATAGAATTAACGTTATTTCAATGTGATTTTTTAATATCGGCTTGGGGATAATGGTTGCTGATGGTACGGCATTTACTCTTGAGCCTTTGCTCTATGTAAAATACAGACCATGTTATTCCGCCGAGTAATATTACATCTACGTTCCATAATTAGGCAGTGAGTTTAGCACAAAAAACCTCGCGCTCTCTCGACATGGCCGGTGACACCGGTCCTACAGACAACATCAACATTTGTACCTATATTAATGAGTATAATAATCAATAAAATACGAGTAATTTAAACTTACCTCCTCCTTCATGCCGGGACACTTGGTGACCACCAGCGAGTGGCAGCGCTTGTGCACCACGCACGTGCACACTGCGGACGCGCACGCCGCGCGCGGACCGGAAACACAACAACACATGTCATCCTCGTAGGTTCCCCGACTATTGAAAACCACGCGAATCATTGATCATGACATCCTATCCAGCGTTCGGAGCATGATCGCTCATTTGAGACGTATCACGACGACGCCGACGACCTCAACTAGTCCGGCGAGGACTGGGTTCGAGTCTTGAAGTTGTACCATGACGTGCCCGAACTGTAATGGCGGTGACCGGTATAGGCAACCTCCGAAACAATTGGAATCCCAGAGGTAACATATACGGATTACACAGAGCACTTCGTTGACAATCACCGCCATGTGGAGAATCACTCCAAGAGATATCTATACTACTATGTAAACCTGTAGGCTCTGCAAGTAATTTAAATTTTATTGACATATCATGTGACAATAATTCGTTTTATGACTCACTGCTAAATAAATAAAAATTGCAGAGAAATTAAATTTTTCGGTAGTATTTCAAATAACAACTTATTCAATGAATAAGTATCCTTATGGGTGATTATGACTAGGGTCATAAGTTCTGGTTGTTTAAAAAGCCTTACAAGTGTGTCTAGAGACACCTAGCATGGCGGTGTGAGTTTCATTGTGTGTGTGCAATGTCTAGTTCAGACTCACCTTGGCACTGGTAGCCTTGTTTGCCGAGACCCCTGCAACAAAACGTAACAAGATATTCATATGCAAGTAAAAAATGGCACGATGACGCGGCCGCTGCAGTCAAAAGGAACTATCTCTAATAGCAGTCCGTTACGTAGGTCGCAGATGTATCGCTACCCGAGTCGTCTAAGATGGAACATCTCAGACACAGTGTCACCGCACTGGCAACCACGCTGTGCACGGTTGTCTCACGAGACTGAGACAACCTACAGCGTACTCACTCACACTACCCTAGCCCGGACCGGTGCGGGCGTCCGCAGCCAACCTGAGTGTCGGAAGTGCGCAAGTCACCCAAAGATCTCTGCAATGTCTCGACGACGGCGATCTTACCCATCTACAATAACAAGAACAGACGACACAACCGAGCGTGCCCCCCGAAGTATGGGAGCGCTCCAAAAATGTTGCCGTCTCGTTCATGGGTGTCGCCAAACAGCACCACCGACCGAGCTCGAACTGTCGCGTGCGGCCACACACACACACACACACTCGCACAGTCCCCCGCCAGCCGTCATCACGGTTACATTACATCCACTCTGCATTCACTAACAGTTTCAATGTTGCGCCGTGACCGCCGACTACGTCTGCCGACGGAATGTAAATCATCGATTACAACACAGATTGCGCACGAGTACGATGCAATTGTACATAATTTACAAATGATATAATTTACTCGGGTGTACACAAACGGAAGCAATGTTTTTATTGACTTGTTGACGGCTTTTGTATGGGCGCCCAGCCGATATGTCCCCCCTCCTTCCTTTGTAATAATAATAAAAATATAGTAAGATTCCTTACGTAATTCATCTTTGAAAAGGGTAGGTAAAATTGAAACAATTTCACTGCAGAGGGTACTCACGATTTTTATATTCCACGTCGATATCAGAACCCGTCCTCGCGTCACTTAAAAGAAACGCATCCTAGTTTGTGAACAGCTCCCGCCTTCCATACTATATTCATTTTTATCAGACATTCAATAAATTTCGTTTTTTTATCAGTTCAATAGCCGAAGGAAATCAGTCAAACTTTATACATACAAACGAACATACATGGAACAGCGTACCAATGGGTGATAGCTAACCATATGAACTCCCTGCAATGGCTACAGAAGGTGGGTTGCCGCAGGAATGTGGCCATGAACTTGTGCCCGTTGACCT
>PDGT01000029.1:3801961-3833507 GCA_003671415.1 Megathymus violae | reverse complement strand
CCACGCCGCTCCCTAGACACGTCGTAATAGTTTACAATAATCGCAATAAAGATAATAGTAGGTGTCTAAGGGGCTCCTTGCAGACTAGAATCCGATCTGCATCCTACGTGTTAAAGGTGCCAAGTTCCTTTTGTTTAAATTTTGTTGAGCCCTTTGAGTCTTAGTACTTGTACCTTGCCCTAAGTCCTTGTTATGCACTCATGCATGGTAGTAGTTTTGCTAGGCTAGACACCCCTCTTCTGTGTAAAATCAACCATGACATGTTTTCAATAACCCTTTCCTATGTCAATAATAAGCCTTGACACTCTTGGTGTCATGAATATGATCAGGAAACAGTGCTCACTTATTGTCAAGCCTAGACTTTTCATTGATCACAACATAAAAAAAATCTTAAGTCTAATATCAGTGACCTAGGTAAATTGTAAATGACAAAGAAAGTTTAAAAAGGTCAAAGGCAGACTAACAATATAGAGTAATTCAAAAAAGAGATTGAATCATTTCATGTGACAATGCAGCAAGTAAGAGATTACTGACCTTGAGAATTCCATTTCAGATCAATTTTCAGATGCAATTTTCCTTGTGGTTCGAGATCCACCTAAAGACAAAGAAAACTTATTAAACTATTTTTAAACAAACAAATCATAAAACAATGTTTATAGAACAAATATTAAAGAATACAGTAGGAGACCAAACAGATCAGTAATGGTAAAATCCATTGTACACACTATTTATTGAAAATCTTATATTTATCTATACTAATAACAAAATTGTAACTGATCACTTTCTGGATATGAACATATATGCGAAAAAATATTATTACGGGCCTTTATTAATGCAATAGAACCCAAAACAATAGTTATTAGAATTTTTGTCTGTTTGTCTGTGCGTTTGTTCCCGCTTGTTATGAATTAATATATGTATTTCTAATTGACAGAATGAGAAAACCCCAGAAAAATGCAGATGCTATCTTTAAGCGTAAGGTAGTTTTTCCGAAGCGAAGCGAAGGTATTTGGTGGTACATAATAAGAATAATGATATTGGCATATTTTTATAAAAATAGTTGGACCTAGTATATGCAGATAAATAAATCTTAAAGCATAAATGAAAGTAAAAGAAATGCCTCTGAAAAAGGAAACAGTACAGTCTGCTGTTCATTGACAGTGTATGTATATTGTATAAGTCTCCATGACAACCCTTTACTGACCTGTCCCACTTATGATTGTCCACTGGGCAAGTCCAAATTGGCACACTTTAAAGGTTCTATTGATTCATGGTTGTGTTAACAATGACTTATAAATAATGGCATTAATGAATTAAAACTTTATTGTCAGATCTAGAACTAGGTTATAAAAAAGAGCCGAATGAATCTGTAGTGCCTTTCTTTAACAGTTAACCTGTATGGTAAGCAATTGTAAGTGTTTGTGACAGGTGATAAACCAGGTAAATAACAGGCTCATTTCCCAGGATGAATGATATCCTAGATTATGATCTATAATAGAAGTTAAAAATGTACAATGTAAAGTCTATTTTGTAATGTTACTGTTATACAGTCATGAGATATACAGATAGACACATGAACATGTACATTCCAAAAAAAAAGTTTTGGCCTTTGTTGATATTGTCCTATATATTGATAATTAAGTCTATGGAGATTAAAATTTCCAAAATATATTTAATGTATATTTATTTATACAATTTTGGCCCTATAACAATTTTATTGTATTTACTAGTAAATGCCCACAACATTGTTTACACACATATTGCAATAGTTCTAATAATAAAACTAAGGTAATGTTATGGCACATATACAAGCAGACATAGATACAAATTAATATTTCTGCCTGCAAAGAAATACAAAAAAAAAATGTTATTATTTTTTATGATAACTATAATTCTATCGATTGACAGTAAAAATTTATGTTCCTTGGTAAATTTGTCTTTTCATGGACCAAAGAGGGAAAACAACAAAGATAAATTTGTATCATGTGATATTATAAAACTACAAGCTCCTTATATAGTAAATTATTATAGTAAATTATGACAAAATATATATACTGTAACACAATATTTTTTAATTTAACAAGAGGATTTATTTTCGTAAAATACCAATTGAAGTCGAAAGACAGGTGAACCACATCTATAAAACAGACAGTATTTTTTCAAGATAACAAGTCAGTTTAAACTTATACTATACAGTGTAGGTCCACTCAACAAATTTCAATATACTCACCCAAAAATCTGTGGCCTCCTTGTCTCTATGTATCAGATCTTCAAGAGGAATTGTGCAGTTTGCAACAAAATCATCAGGAGGAATGGCGGCATCATGGAAAACAGTAATACCCAAGCTGAAAAAATATTAGGTTTAATTTTTATTTATAGTTATTTACATCATTCAATTGTTTTAACAAGTGTGGAATCTACATACCTAGAAACATTATGCACCTCATGAATAAAAGTTTCATTCCAAACAGGGTCAAAAGTTTTAGACTTAGTGCTCGAACGGTCTAGACGGTGCTCGTCGGCGTCAATTGAAACGTACGGGTCTATCGGTTGATCGTCTGAAAACAGTTTGCATATTTACAAATAATAGCAACACCCATTTTGGTAAACATGTAATGAGTTTTTAATGCCTAAGTGTAAAATCAATTGACGCTTCGTCATAGCAAAAACTTGTGCAATTATTTATTCTGGGATTTCCTGGAGTGATTTATGCGCACGGATGAGGCTCACCTGGCTTCCCGAAGGTCATATTGTGCCTTTTCTGAAAGTCGGTCGGCCTGAGACCCGTCGCCTCGCACACTTTTACGCGCACCGTTCCGCTGAACATGGTGCAGACGACCAACAAGCCCTATGACTAAGACCGCGCCACCACACGATCACTTCCTCACTATAAATTCACATAAAATCATTGAAGGTGCTTCATAATTGAAATAGAAATAGAGTCTTGACAGCGATGAGATCGGCCATGGATGAACGTTCTTTACAATATCTATGGTCAATAATATGAATTCCTATTGGATTTAAAAAAAAAACAAGATTTTGTTTTTGATATCGTAATGCTCATTTTATCTTGTTGTAAAAAATTTAAATATTTTATATTTCCAATATTACTTATTTCACTACAGCTAATATTATGAAATTAAGATTTAGAGAAGTTATTTTTTAATTTACCAATATATTGAAATCTCATTTTGATTGGAATTGGATTCTCACTTGAATGGAAATTAAAAATTGCAGTATTCGTTGATATTTGCAATAACAAAACTCACTTGAGTTGACCAGTTTACCTATTTACATTGAATAAACTATAAATGTCTCATATAGACTGGACGTTCGGATACCTTAGTCCAGGGCATACTGCGCGGCGTACGACCACTGAGTGGCGTCGCTCACGCGTGGAGAGTGCGAGACTCGAGGTAATCCTCCTTACCTGAACAGTTACTCAAGAGGATTGACGACCCACTGAAAACGTAACCCCCGCTGTTGTCGTCACTGAACCACTGAAAACGTAACCTAGGGGGTTCAAGGTCCAAGGCTCAAGGTCCAAGATCCGTACGTGGGGAAAGAGAGTACAGTAGGAACATACCCGGGAACAAAAGTCATTCAGTGTTCCCAAAACAGACAAAAACCAGTGAAGGCGGCAATACTCGTATTCGGAAAACAGTTGGAAATCATTCACGATCCCCAGCTGGTCACTGAAACTGAGGCGGCAGCCCTCATAACAGCGGACCAGCTCAAGCTAGGAATAGTGTCGGTATACTTCGAGGGAGACCAAGACTCAGAGCCATACCTGGCGCGAAAACGAATCGCATGCCAGGAACTTAAAACATCAAATATTATTGTGGCGGGCGATGTAAACGCCTGGAGTCATTGGTGGGGTAGTAGCAACTAAAATCCGAAAGGTACAGCCTACAGCACCTTTCTTAATGACATGGGCCTCGAGGTTCTTAACACCGGGAGAACACCAACCTTCGAAACCTACAGAGGTGATAGACTGTTCACCAGTATAGTGGACGTGACGGCCTGCAGTCAGTTGCTCCTAGGTAGAGTGGAGGATTGGAGGGTGAACCGAGATATTACAACTTCGGAACACAACGCCATAACATTCATGGTACGTCTGGATGCGACACTAAAACCAACAAAAGTTGTAACCACGCGAACATATAACACGAAAAAGGCAAAATGGTCCGAATTCCGGTCACATCTCAAAACCCTCCTAGAGGATAACAACATCACCCTAAAGACTATCAGTTAAGGGAAATCCCCCGAGAACCTGGAGACTATGATCATGGCATATACATCAGCCATACAGGAAGCGTGTGAAATAGCAATACCAAAAATATGGCCTTGGAAAGGAAATGCTAAGCTGCCTTGGTGGTCTAAGACCCTGGAAGAGGCCCTTAAAGACACCCACCGGAAAAAGAGAAGAATAAGACATGCTGCGCCCCACCGCAGAGAGGTGGTAATACGGGAATACCTAAAGGCAAAGGAAGCCTACACAAATAAAGCACAGGACGCGCAAACCAAGAGCTGGAAGGAATTCTGCACAACACAGAAGAGGGAAAGTATGTGGGATGGAATATATAGAGTCATAAGGAGAACGGCGAAGAGGCAGGAAGATCTACTGTTGCAAGAAACCAGCGGTCAAACGCTGACCCCAAACAAATCGGCAGAACTCCTGGCAAACACATTCTATCCTGAAGACTCCACAATAAAAGATGACCAATACCACATGCAACTCCGAAGGCTAACGGAGGAATAACGAGAAACACCAGTGCAGCTGTCAGTGGACGACCCATACTTCACTTCACGGAACTAGAGCTGGTGCTGAAGTCAATGAATCCGAATGAGGCCCCAGGGAGCGATGGGTTGACCGCAGACATATGTACAGCGGCGATAAATTGCGATAGAGAAGTGTCCATGGCGATAGCAAACAAGTGCTTAGAACAAACACACTTCCCTAAGCAATGGATAACCGCCCACGTTGTCATTCTCCGTAAGCCAGGCAAAGACGACTAAACTAAACCAAAGTCGTATCGACCTATCGGCCTACTCTCAATCATGAGGAAAATCATAGAGAAACTCATGGTAGGCCGAATCAAGTGGCACTTCCTTCCAACTCTTAATAAAGCGCAATAAGGCTTCCAGCCGCAGCGCGGAACCGAGGACGCCCTCTACCACCTTATGGTACACAAGAATAACAAGAAGATCGTACTAATGGTATCATTGGACATAGAGGGTGCCTTTGATAACGCGTGGTGGCCCGCTCTTAAACACCAATTAATAAAAAGGAAATGCCTAAGAAACCTATACGCAATGGTTAACTCAATGGCAATCCGAAACAGGGACCCAAAGGCTATAGACCACGCCAAACATTTGAAGGCGTTAGCGGTCTCCGTGAAGGACAAAAATTAGTCTATTATATTTAAGATATACATTAATATAGCTTAAACAAATATAAAAATATATGTATGTATATATAACATAGTAATAGAGATTCTGTAGTTTTAAGTAATCGCAAGTATAAAACCCTCGCTGAGGCAACCACTCGCTCACAGGTAAAGCCGAAAAGTGAAACCTGCGCACAAGTGGCGTGGCGTCAACGACAGTTCGCATCGGAGCATTAACTAAAAAAGGCACGAACAGAAAGTCTGTGGAGCAGAAATTTCATTAATAAAAAAAAAACCCCCCGCTGTTGAGCGGAGGGTACTTTGTACGACATGACGCTTTTATAAAAAACATCATCGAAGGCAAGATAGAAGGGAAAAGAAGCAGTAGCGGGCCAAGAATCAGTTATATTAAACAGATAAAAGAGAAGGTTGGCATCATGCCGTACAAGGAAGTAAAGGAGGTGGCTCTCGATAATGAAAGTGGAGTGGGCTTCATCAGCCTCGCCGACAAGGGCCCAGCCCAGAAAATATTAATGGAATTTTCAATATTTATTTCCTTTTTTCTTCTTTAAATTTGATTCTAAATTTTAATAATTGCTAATACTGCTAGAGAGGTTTAATCTGTGTAAATGTTTCCTAAGATATATCACAGTATACAAGAGTAAATTTGAGTAGCAATGAGACAAAACGTTTCTTTTTTCAACTTGAATTATTCGAGTTGAAATAATGATTATTTCGAGATGTAACTCAAGTTGACGAATCCCGGGGCTGTACGATACGTAAAATGTTACGACTAACGCAGAAGTCGTGCGTTGCTAGTGGCATGGGTCTTCATCTTTGTAATTATAATATTATTTAGAGTAATTTGAGCCAAGTGAGTTAAGGACTGCACCTTAAGGTATCGAATATATTCTATATATGTAATAGTATACAAGTATTAGTATTTATATAGCGAGTTATGCAAGTAAATTGTAGACCAACGTGACTCGCTGAATGTAGATAGGTAGATAAGATCCACACTTTCAAGGGAGGTAGCTAGTTTCGTAAAATAAAGAGATCGAGTATTCTTACTGGTTGAGGAATTGAGTCGATTAGACCGAATTAAATAACTCAACTATAACCCTATGCACGAGTAAGAGAAAAATTGATAAGGTGGACAATTTACTAATTTCCTCTACAGCCTTACAGTTTAATTATAATACAATTTAAGCTGTTAAAAATTAGGTTATTTATAAAATTGGATCATTATTTTGAGCAAATGTAGACTACGCATTGGGAAAAGGTCATAATATCAGGCTACACTGAAGTCACAATTTTACTGTTCGTTCACATCGGTATTTGGTATTTCAATCCAGGTACTAACACCCCGGTCGACCAATAAGTGCGATGGGGGAAACTTTTACTTATTGTACCTATTTATACCTGTTATTACCATGGAAACCATTGAAATAAATATTATTATGCACATTGCTAACATTGGTAAAACATAAATACTACTAGCTAAATAATTTTCTATTAATTGTTACTTAATGGTAACTTTTGAAATACATTTTATTATGAATAAGATGTTTGGGGTTATTAATGATAAATTACCATGTGGGTATTTTATTAAAATAAACATCCTAAATTTTTAATGTTATTCTCACTTATATAAAGTTTTTTTTAATAATCAGTAGTAGAAATAGATACTGAATAGGAGTTTAATAATTTTAAATATGATAACACAATGTTCATATGTCACCCAAAATTTTTACCGTTAAGTAGTATTGCACTAGATGAAAATATCGATATTTATATCGAAGGCTAGAAATATCGACAATTTCAACTTGATATTATCGATAATTTGAATATTTTACAAATTCGCTAGAATTAGGCAATTAAGAACAAAATACAGATATCTTTTATATTAAATTAATTTACATTAAAAAACGTGGGTTGATTGAATTCAAATGTTCTTAATAGTCCTATGGTAGCTTCTTATAAAATTGAAGTTATTGTAAAAATATAATAAAATGCACAATTTGATATATAGAACATATATAGTTACTGATCAATGTAATAAAAGCAATAGCATCGTATAAAATATTTAAAATAAACACTGTTTCCGCGTTTCTTTTCTGAATATTTCAATATCGTTTTTTTTTTATAAGAATACTATATCGGTCATGGTGCGATATCGATATATTAGGGTCGTATTATTGAACATTCGATAAATCGTTCATCCCTAACCTAACCATAAGTCATTTCTAGTTGATAGTAGAAAAATGTAATTACTAATTTCGTGTGGTTTGTTTTTGGTGTAAAACAAATGTAATATTACATTTAATTATATACTGATTTAGCATATACTAAAAACGAAAAATGGGTTTCCTGACTATTTTGAAGAAACTGCGACAGAAAGAAAAAGAAATGCGAATACTTATGCTGTATCCTTTCCAAAATATTTATCATACGGATAGGTTTTAATACTTAGTTCCTACTAACCACTAAATTTCACACATTTTCAAAACATGACATTGAATTAATTAATTTTGATTCCTATTGTGTTCCTGTTTGTTTTATTTGTATACATTGTTTAATCAGGTTGTTTTTTTTTAATTTAAAACACTTTTTCAAACATTGCATTGACAGAATCTCCTTAAATATTCCACCCAGAGGTCTTGACAATGCCGGAAAGACAACAATACTGAAGAGATTTAATGGAGAACCAATTGACACTATATCTCCAACACTCGGTTTTAACATAAAGACCTTGGAGCACAGAGGATACAAGCTTAACATCTGGGATGTGGGTGGTCAGAGGTCACTTAGGTTAGTGGAATTTTATGGTATGAGACATTGCTCATATACCACATAATTATAAAATTAATTGTTATTTAAATTCCTTTCGTATACTGAATTTTTCCATAGGGCCTTCTTGTGTTGATTGTAACCCACAAAAGCTTAGCACAAATTTATAATTATTTTCATTGAAACATTTATTTTGATAACATTAAATTTATTTAAAATAGTTTACTAAATTTTGTTTTCCCATAGAAACACATCAACTCAACATATGCATTGCATGCATACATAATAGGTCTTTACCTATGAAATTGCCATTTTTCATGAAATAAATGAAGCATATTTTTTTTCTATATTTTTTATTTCTATTAATGAAAGTAATCACCCATGCAATCAATGCATCTTTGCTAACGCATTGGTAGCTTATTGATGCTCTTTTTGAAAAAATCAGCTGGACGGGAGGCAACAAATTCTTCAAAGGTATTTTGTACTGCTTCTCGGGTATTGAATTTTTTCCCGCCAAGAAGTTATCCAAATTCTGGAAAAAGTAGAAGTCTGCTGGCGCAAGGTCTGGTGAGTACGGCGGATGACGGAGAACTGCGAACCCCAGCTCTTGTAGCTTAGAGACCGTCTGCTGTGCAGTATGAGGTCGCGCGTTGTCGTTCAGGAGCAGTGGAGCCGAACGATTGACCAAAGCTGGTTGGAGACGTGCGAGCTTCGCCATCATTGTGTTCAGTTCTTCACAATACACATCTGCAGTAATGATCGTCCCATTTGGTAAGAAGCTGTGATGAATTACACCCGCGTTAGACCACCAAACAGTGACCATCGCTTTTCTAGGGGTAAGTTTTCGTTTAGGGCATTGTTTGGGTGCTGAACCAGGGTCCAACCAACTTGCTGAGCGCTTACGATTGTCGAACAGGATCCATTTCTCGTCACAAGTAACAATGCGGTTCAGAATTCCTTCATTTGTATGCCTGTTGAGCAGTGCAAGGCACGTCTCGACGCGTACTTCGCGCTGGTGATCATTAAGTTCGCGGGGTACCCATTTGTCAACCTTTTTTACCTTGCCAATTTGACGCAAATGGACCAATATTGTTTTGATGCTAATGTTGAAAGCTGCTGCTAATTCAGCCGTAGATTGAGTTTCATCAGCTTCCACAATCGCCTTTAATTCGACCAAATTTTTCGGACGACCACGGGTTTCATTTTTCAGGTCAAAATTTCCAGAACGGAAGCGGGCAAACCAATAACGGGTGGTGCGTTTGTTTATAGAGTTCGCTCCGAAAACGTCGTTGATGTTGCGTGCCGCTTGTGCCGCTTTGCTGCCACGACGGGATTCATATTCCATAATTACTCGAATTTTTAACGTATCCATGATGACGAAAAATGTTCGAATGCGTTGAAAACAAAACACTAACTATTAAACAAATGATGATTTTAGAAAAAAGAATTCCGTTTTAAAAATAAAATTAATTTGAAATTAGAATTATCAGCCAAAAAAAAACTTTGATTTGAAATGGCCAGTACAACAGAACGGCAATTTGATAGGTAAAGACCTAATATTATAATATTTGACTGTTAGCTTTACTGCAGTTTTGCAAATTCATTTTGTCTCGAAGCATTTGAGTATAGGTTATGATCTACTTGTTAGTGGTGCAGCCTGCCAAACGATGAGTTCTAGCTGGAGGAAACATTCACAAACTATTGCTTGTTCTCGTGATTCAGCTATTTACAAAGTCTTACTACTGTATGTCCATGCCAGCCATCCAACCACCACAAACATTTATATGGGTGAATTTTCAGGTCATATTGGAAGAACTACTTCGAGAGCACAGATGGCGTGGCGTGGGTGGTGGACAGCGCTGATGCGCGACGGCTGGCGGACTGCGCACGCGAGCTGCACGCGCTTCTGCGCGAGGAGCGGCTAGCCGGCGCCACGCTGCTCGTGTTGGCCAACAAGGCAGACTTGCCCGGCGCACTCGGCTTGCAAGACATCAGAGAGGTACTTCCGTTTTTAGAGAGGTTTTTAGCGTCCACCCACATTTAGGAAGTCAAAAGGTAGTCTTCCCTGACGTGTTTTGTTACTAGCCAAGTCGGTAGGAAGTGGTGAACATAACTTTTTCTCGAAGTCTGATGCTGAAAATTTTTATGTTATTCTGACGTACAAGTAAAGAGTATTTGTGAGACTTGTAATTTTATGTTTTTCATAAAAACACCCGCTCTCAATGTTGCTGACGTTGTCGATCAATTACAATCAATATAGACTTCAAGCGCTTTTATATGTTAATGACTTCAATAAAGTTCCATTTGAGGTCAACATAAGTCTATTGTGTATTATATTATTTATTTACAGTTTGCTGGTATTATTTTTCAATTATCTCATCTTCACTACTGAGGTAATTAACTGAGGAGGTTATTAACTCATTTAATGTCCTGTGTGGATGTATATGCTAGAAAACGACTGTAATTTAAAACCACGCAAGTAATTTATTCATAAATGTTTGTCAGGCTCTAGAACTGGACAGCATCAAGACCCACCACTGGCGCATCGTGCGCTGCTCCGCCGTCACCGGGGAGAACTTGCTCGACGGTATGGATTGGATACTCGACGACATCGCGTCCAGGATATTTACGCTCGACTAGCACACTGATGTCCACCACAACACTCTCAACTGACTCAAGGATAGAAATCAGTGGTGAGAGCATGTGAGAATTTAAAACATTGTTTCGCGCCACACGGAGTGATGTAAAATGCATTCTCCTCAAGGCTTTGTCTAGAGAGAATTTCTATTTATTCTTTTGCTAACCTGCTGCGTTTGTGATATCAAAGCGCAAGTTAATGGCATTCTGTCTATGATATAATATTGTTTAACATATTTAAAATATTTTTAATATGACTAATAGTCAGTAACACGCTTTTAATTACTTATGTTAATTATTAAACTCTGTTAAATTATATTTGTATTGTATTCCTGCTATCAATTATTTGTTTTGGTGCATGTTATATACAACATAAATGAAGGTCTCAAATATGTAAATAATTATGTTGAACAATTAATAAAATACCTTGAGATACTTCATAGTTTTATTTGATGTTGATTGCGCAATATATTCTAATACTCATAGTCTATATAAACTTGAATTCTTACTTTTTGCACACAGTAACTCTGTTGTCTGTAGGAACAACTTAAACTTGGCTCTGAGAAAAGTAAGTATAAAAAAAATTACATAATTACTCCTGTCAAATGCTTCAACGCTATCATGACTAAATAACAAGTTTCCATGTTTAATGACTTATAAAGTGTAATCTTGTTGATTGAATTTTTTGTAAAAGGGGATTTTTAATTTTTAAATGGAGTATCTCTAGCAGTGAGTAAGACAACTTATATTTGTGTAAAAAATGTGTTAAAATATGGCTACTCTATCATTCTTGATAAACATTTGTATGCTGTATTCCTACTATGAAATCACATACTCCATTTTCACAATTAAAAGAAAGTGTTTGCCCAGGCTCAAGTTCAAATTGACTCAGTTTTGTAGGATGTTAAGTTTTTTGTTAGGAATGATCAGAAGGTTCAGTGCGGTCTTTAGGTTCATCAGCGTTGATGACATTATCCCCAACTGTATTAATTGTATTACTTGCATCCATTGGCTCGGCATTTTCTTTTGAATTCTGTTCCTCAAGAGGCTGATTGTCCTGATCTGCTTGATCTGCTATTGTGTCCATTTTGCTTTCATCTAATCCTGGAAAAGACTGGATTCTCATTGAAATATTTTGACAGACATGTATCATATGGTCCTCATTATCATTTTTTCTTCTTCATTAGATACAAACAGCTGATATGTTTTATTGTGTTTTGATAAAAAAATTGGGCGTCGGATAAAAAATAAATACGCCGCACTCACGCCCATGGGCAACAGTGACCTCTAACCATATGCCTGTGTAAAAATGAAGATCGTCAAATACCTTTGTCTTCTGTATTTATTTCTTGTCCTTGAACTGCATCTATATCATGCTGTTCATCTCCATCGCTGTCCTCTTTATCCTTCTCATCTACATCCATAGCAAATTTGTCTCGCTTCCTGCCCCCGTCTTCTTCCTCCTAAAAAATATTGAAATTCATTAGACTATTAATGTTATACAAAAAACGTAACTTTTCAGTGTTTTACAACATGCAACTAGGTAGAGTACACCCTATGGTCCATAAAACTGAAATAGATGTTAATGAAATTAAATGAAATAATATTTTATTCGAAGTTGGTTTTTACAAACATTTTTCGAACGTCAAACTACGCCATCGCTTCAAGAAATCCCTACTGTAAGTGGTCTCGGAAGAAGAAGCGGCAAGAAACTCCCGAGGAGTTTTTTTTCCTACTCACAGTTACAGAACGCACTTAAACTGGCTTAATATTAAACTCATGTCCAAGCAGTCTTATCCTGAAAGTAATCAGCAAGTTTGTAATAACCTTTCCGCATAACCCTTCCGCCTTTGATGTGAGTTTTAAATTTACAATATGCCATTTCTGTCAATTTTAATGGATTTTTATTATAAATATTTACACATCTACCCATGAAAGAGCCACCAGTTTTGCTTAGTCTGACATTTGGTACCATCAGTTTAGCCTTATTCCTAGTATTAATATTGTCAATATTACTTAAGAAAACTATCAGAGTATTTTTTAACGTAGATAATATTATCTAAAATATATTGTGACGCTACAGTTAGTATATCAATTTCTTTAAAGAGATCTCTAAGGGAATCCCTAGGCTTGAGGTTGTAAATGGCGCGTACTCCTCTTTTCTGTAATATAAATATCGACTTAATATGTGCAGCTGAGCCCCACTACAACAGACCATAAGACATCACACTGTGAAAGTAGCTAAAATAAACTAGTCTTGCTGTTTCTACGTCCGTTAAGAGTCTCAGTTTCTTAAGAGCGTAGGCAGCAGAGCTACGTTTCCATGACAAGATTTTTTTTTTTTATTAATGAAATTTCTGCTCTACAGACTTTTCGTCCGTGCCTTTTTTAGTGTTTTCTTACATTTTTTGACTATGCTCCGGTGCGAACCCTCGCTGACGCCACGCCACTTGTGCGCAGGTTTCACCGTTCGGCTTTACCTGCGAGCGAGTGGTTGCCTCAGCGAGGGTTTTACACTTGGGATTACTTAAAGCTACAGAATCTCTATTACTATGTACATATATTTTTATTAACTTGCTTAAGCTATGTTAATGTATATCTTAAATATTTTTGTCTTTCACGGAGGCCGCTAACGCCTTCAGATGTTTGGCGTGGTCTATAGCCTTTGGGTCCCTGTTTCGGATTGCCATTGAGACGTTGTAGTCTTCCAGTCTCTCGTTGGTGGCATTCATAGCCCTTTGGATGAACTGGGCTATGGCGTCATTGCTGCAGTCGGTGTAGTATGTACAGCTGATGGTATGACGCGATATTGCCACGACGGCGTGGGAGACGCTGTTGTGCAGTTGTAAGTGCTGAGCTGACGTGCGTACGATTATTACCGTCTCATACGTGAGTCCCTGCGCCTCATGTATGGTTAGGATCCTCGATCCGTCTCCGTTGCCGAAGCCCTCGCTCTTCAAACTCTCTCTATCGGCTTGGGTGTGCACCAAGTAGAGAGTTTTCTCGAGGGTATTTGGGATCGTTGAATCCATAAAGCTCTTTAGCTGCAGGGATCTCAAACGCGGTGCGGATGAGTATATACCGCTGTAGACTTCACTTAGTGCGTACGCTACGTCCACCGGGTTCCTGTACGTGCACAACAGTTCCTGGCCTGTTCGAAAGTACGAGTAGCTCGAAAAGGTTGTTGCGTTCTATGAATGGGAGTTGGTTGATGTCTCCGACGAGCAACACATCCGTCGCACCGGTGAGCTTTATTGCCATTACGATGGCCCCGAAATGGTTCATGAGCGCTTCATCGACCAGCAGTCGTTCGTGCTTCCTCTTTGAACCATTCACTAGTACTGAGGCCATTGTGCGCACCCTTTTTGGGGTATCAATTCCGGTGCGGTGGGTGAGTCTCTCCTGGAGATCCCTCGCTGCCTCCGTTGTATTTGTTATTATTAAGTCTCTCCCCTCTCGGAAGTGATTCACAATCCAGGTGGATTTGCCACAGCCCGGTACCCCATTCACCCATAATAGTTTGGGTATTTCCCAGTTGTTTACGGGTATGCTGTCCGCCATGGCCAAGATCCTGTCATTTAACATGATCCTGGTGCATCGAGCGATCACTACAATGGGGTCGTTCAGAGGGGTGCAGAATTTTTCTCGGCCGATTCGCCTACTCTCCTCTTCATCCTTGGCGATGAAGCCTCTGGTTGCGCAGTATGCTGCCATATGACTTCCCTCCTCTTCTCCCACTATAATTTGGGAAGTATTGTTGTCGTATATGGCAGCTTCTAATTTCTCGAGTCTTATTTTCAGCAACTTTCGGTCGTCTTGGAGGAAGGACTGTAGGATGTCATCACAGGTTCTTATGTTGTCCTCCATTGTCGCTGCGGTCATGGCTTTGAACTCGATAAATGCGTTTATTAGGTGGTCCAAAGGGGTCTTTGCGTCCAGAAGATTAGGCGGCTCGACCAGCCCCTTATCGGCTTTTGTAGTGGCAGCCTTTGGTTGATGTGAATCACTTCTAGTAGTGCTTTTACTAGACTCTGGCTGACAAGATTTCAATATGTGGACTCCATTGTAGTCTTGAGTCTATAGTGATTCCAAGAAATGTGGTAGAATTCACTAGTTCAAGCACTTCCTTATTTAAAACAATATGAGATGGCACTTGTCTAACATTTGGTAAAGTGAATTTAATACATTTTGTTTTTTTAGCGTTTAACACAAGGTATTACATGTAAACCAGTGTAACACTTGCGAAACAGTATTATTTACATCGTCAAAGCATTGTTTTCTCCTACCTACTTAAAAAAGTAAGGAGGTGTCATCAGCAAACCATACAGTTTTACACAAGTCGCTAGTGAAATAAGGAAGATCATTGATATATACAGGGTGTAAGGCAAACGCTCCCGAAAACGCAGACAGGTGGTAGTACGATATGAATACGATATGAATGAAAAAAAAAAAAAATTTCAACTTTTTTTTCGCACTATTCACGCTTTATCATGTTAGTACAGCTAAAATAAACTATAATTTCATAAAAATTCATCACTTCACCTAAAAAAAAAACACCAATGTAATTCACAATAAAAACAGCTGACCGCGGGTTCATCGTTCGAGCGCCGCGCCTAGGTACCGTGCCTATCGGGGCGGCCCGCAGTTAGTACCTACCTAACTTATAAACTGCCGACTACGCCGTAATAACCAATAATAACATTCACTATGTCTACCTACTACTTTCATTCGAATTCACTGGTTGAACAAATAGTAGTGGTCCTAATATTGATCCTTGGAGAACTCCCATGATAATGTTTGCCCCTGGGGATTCTTTTCCATTAATAACTTCTTTTTGAATACGCTTAGAAAGATAAGATTTTATAAGGCTAACTGATTGTGTGGAGACAGCATAATGGCTAAGTTTATTCAATAATATATTATGGTCGACGCAATCGAACGCTTTTGAGAGGTCACAGAATATACCAATAGCATCCTGCTGGCACTCCCAAACATCAAAAATATGTCTAAGGAGTGCTATGCCTGCATCAGTGGTATTTTTTCTCTAGAAAAACCATACTGATTAATGTGAAATAAATTGTTTATTGAAAAATGTGATAGTAACTGATTGTAAATAATTTTTTCAAAGATTTTACTAACGGCTGGTAAGATGGATATGGGTCTAAAAAATAATAAAAGTATAATAATTTTTTATATTAAAATCAATGGCAAGATAATATGAATGAAGAATAAAATGTAATTACCTATTCAACTTAACCTATGGAAGAATGCTTTGATTGAAATACTTATTTACCTTGAACTCCACACCCTTGCAATCAGTATGTATCTTCTCATCGTCATGCGAGGTCTCTGGGTCGTTCTCCTTGGCGCTGGGACCGCGGCCCGCGGGGCGCATGCACCGTTGCTCTATCCGCTGCAGCTCTTCTTGCAATTGTTCCCTCTTCCGAGCCATATATTCTAATAAACCATATGAATTATCATGAAAGACAGCCTCTCAAGACTGGTAGTTTGATTGCTATGGTAATGCTGTGGCAGAATTGGTTTTTTTCATCAGGAAGTAATGCAGTTCACGCATTTGTAAACTGGTGACCTAGTTAAAATGTAAGACGCCCCCTGTCAGGAGTGTCTTGAATAATAATAATAGTATACTTGTACAATTATTTAATACTCTGACTACTTTTACAGTTTAACATTACAACAAAACTTGGTACGCTCTGATACAACCATCTTTACTCATTAAATATGAAATGAAAATAAAATAACTGACAAATATATCAGATTTCATCAATAAGGGTGAATGAGAGATCAATGCATGTGTGTGAGGTGTGCTAAAGTCAAAAGTATTTACAGACTTGTTGCTCTAAGACATACTAAAATCACTGCACCCTAAATTCTTCATTTTTACATATACTTATATAAGAAACAGTTGATATTAGAAGAATAACAGAATTACCAAATTAATATTAACATACTTACTGTGATAGAAGGGACCACATCTAGCTGTAATATTATTGAAATGAGTACATAATATAACGAACTTATGTTGACATGAAATACATTTTCACAATCAACTAAAATCATATGAAACTTACTCTCATGATATTTTCTACTAGAGTCCAATTTTTCTTGAGCTTTATCAGTCATCTTCTTAGGTAACCAGTATATGTGAGGCTTAGTTTTAGTAAGAATGAATCTGCTGAGGCACTTCTGGGACTCTTCCCACTTGTCAAACTCCTGCACTCTACCCATCTTGGCTTCCAAGGCTTTAATAGTGGCCTTCTTATGATCTCTCTCGGCAAATAGTGTCTTCCTTTCCTTCTGTTCTCTTTCCTTTTCTAACCGCGCTTGCTCCTCAATCTTTCTTTCCACTTGGGCTTTTTTGTCTTCCTGTAAAATTATAAAGCTAAATGTCTTGTAAAATTAAGTAAATGATTATATTGTAATGATATTACAATGAATAAGTTGGTAAATAATTTTAATTTGTTTTTTTGTCTTTATTCCTAATGTACTGAAAATAAAATTGTATGCAGTCAACTGGAGATAGATAATCATAATACATTCATTAGGAGTATGTATATTATCACTAGTACCAATGTATATTGCAGATTTACTTCTGTTCCTGTTTTTTTTTTTACAATATATTCTAATATTTGTGTTAAATATAGACATAAAGCTGTATCAATCTCTGAATATCTACTGTATTTTTATACTAAAATATAATATGTACAATATAATAAAATATATCTAATTTGTAAAATCCAACCCTTAATATGACAATGATATTTCCATCCCTATAATTAATGTTCACTATCAATAACAGGGAAACTTTATTCATATAAATAATAGCAACCATAATAGCCATATATGATACAATATTCCAACATTACTTTGGTTTGCAGTACTATCTCTTCTTGTTTAAACTTCTGTAATGTGCCCAGTAACGACCCAAATATTCTCCTGTTGCGTTTCCTAGCCTGCTCGTCATCACCTTGGGCCCGCAGAACTGCAGCTCGTGTAGGTAGCTCTCGGCACACAGCAGAGGGGACTCGTGTTTTTTTATTACCTGGACCGTCATCTTCTCCATCGCTGTCATTAGCTCTTCCTGATAATCTGGATAGATCACATGAGATATTTAACAGATAGCAAACTACTTGGATTGGACATTGGCTTCTTTAGTAAATTATCAACCGTTTTCATCTTTGTTAAGAGAATATAGAAGATCATGAACATGAAAATAATTATATTTGTACGTGTAGCTTCTCCTTAGGCATCAATGAAAGTATATTTAATGTGTATAAGAAAGCTACTTCTATGCCAAATATTTAACAAATTTTCTACTTAATTATCACAAACCATGTTAATGCACTGCATTGCATGTTTTGCAGCAATTTGTTTGACCTACTACACTCACCTACTGAATACCGTTTTCGTCTCATGTTTACGTTTGCTGAACAGTTCGTCATTTTTATAATTTCCCCCCGCATCTGGGTATGGAAATCGACCTTGCCGTTGGCCTCCTCTTGTATAATCTCCGGCTGAATTGAATCTACAAATAGCCAACTTATATTGCACAAAAATCCTTACCAATTGAAATGTATAATAATCGAGCCTTCACTAACCTATCATTAGAAAATCGTCCTGTTGTTTGTACTATCTTTTTGATGTTTTCATCAATTTTAAACAAACTACTCTTTTCATTTTCTAATTGAGCCCGTAGAGCCGTAAAGGATACAGCGATTTCCGTTCCCATAATATATAGTATATTTATTATAAATAAATATTTATGATATTTTAGCACATCACAAGTTTTATCTGAATGTAAGTAGATTTCTGAAACTATTTTTGTTCACTGTGGTATAGGTAGTCTGTGTCACAGATAAAACTGACAAGCAATCTCCACAGATTATTTACTTTTATTGATGTGTGTAATTATAGTTTCTAGAAAACCAACATTTTTTTTGTAAAGCAATGAAATTTTTTTACATAGAAAAAGTTAAATGTTTAATAATCTTTACATTTTATTGACGTTACACATAACTATTTTCTGGTATCTACTTACCTATTACTGTATAGTTCTCTAGATCATTTTTCTTGTATACAAGGAACTTTGTTGTTATAGATAAAAAATATAATAATTGTGATCATATATACGTGAAATTTTATATTTATATAAAAAGCTAAATTATAGACTAATATTTTTAATATATATCAATGGTCTTCCTATTTCACTAGCGACTTGTGTAAAACTGTATTGTTTGCTGATAACACCTCCTTACTTTTTAAAGTAGATAGGAGAAAAAAATGTTTGACGATGTAAATAATACTGTTTCGCAAGTGTTACACTGGTTTACATGTAATAACTTTGTGTTAAACGCTAAAAAAACGAAATGTATTAAATTAACTTTACCAAATGACTTTTTTTACTTTACCAATTATTTTTTTGACTTTACCAATTTAGACAAGTGCCATCTCATATTGTTTTAAATAAGGAGGTGCTTGAACTAGTGAATTCTACCACATTTCTTGAAATCACTATAGACTCACGACTACAATGGAGTCCTCATATTGATATCTTGTCAGGGAAACTTAGCTCTGCTGCCTACGCTGTTAAGAAAGTGAGACTCTTAACGGACGTAGAAACAGCAACATTAGTTTATTTTAGCTACTTTCACAGTGTCATATCTTATGGTCTGTTGTTGTGGGGCTCAGTTGCACATATTAAGTCGATTTTTATATTACGGAAAAGAGCAGTACGCGCCATTTACAACCTCAGACCTAGGGATTCCCTCAGAGATCTTTTTAAAGAAATTGATATATTAACTGTAGCATCACAATATATTTGAGATAATATTATCGCATCCTTAGAATGAAAGGGACTTAACTCAAAAATTGCAATTTATGGGAAATTACGAAGAAAGTTTTCAAAAATGTATGGTCTTGAGTAAATTTAAAGAAACTGATGTATGAGGTTTTCCCTTTCTCATTCATAATTCGGGCTCTTTTTCACCATGGAGTTTTAGAGTAGGCTTTTTTAGGTAAATTTATAGTAAAATCTGGAATTTCATAAATTTTGAGTTAAGTCACTTTCATTCTGAAGGTGCGTTATGTACGTTAAAAAATACTCTGATAGTTTTCTTAGGAAGAGTAATGTTCACAATATTAATACTAGGAATAAGGCTAAACTAATTGTTCCGAATTTCAGACTTAGCAAAACTGGTGGCTCTTTCATGGGTAGATGTGTAAATATTTATAATAAAATTCCATTACAATTGACAGAAATACCATATTGTAAATTTAAAACTCACGTCAAAGGCGTTCTTATGCGGAAAGGTTATTACAAACTTGATGATTATTTTCAGGACAAGACTACTTGGACATGAGTTTAATATTAAGTCGGTTTAAGTGCGTTTTGTAACTGTGAGTAGGAAAAAATAACTCTTCGGGAGTTTTTTGCCGCTTCTTCTTCCGAAACCACTCACTGGAATAGTTGCTGTAGTGAAGGCTGGTCGAGTTGTACCCATAAAGTTAATATACATATATTAACTCTATGGTTGTACCACGTCGAAACATATATTATAATAAATATTATGTGCAATTTGTTAGAATTGCTTTGTAAGCACTATAATTTTGTCCCTACTGAATACTAGATGGCATAACTAGTATATCTATTATGTAGTAAGATTTCCAGCTACCGATCACTAGATGTCACTTAGAAACAGAGGCAAGGCAAAAATCGAAAGGAAGTTTTCAAAACAACGCAAACTAAGTCCTGCATACCATGATTGTACAACCCATTACGAAGAGTGTTATAGTGTTTTGTTGAAGTTGGTTAAAGGTGAATAGTTTTCTCACGGCAAATTAAATATATTGTTTTTGACGATTGGAATGGCTCGTTTGTACAAACGTTTGTCCTATGTAATGGAGCCATAAGACCTTACTGTCGGCCATACATCATTGTAAATACGCTGGCAAACACATAGCCCTAGTTAACAGCTACATAAAGCTAGCCCACTATTTATATAAGCTTCGTTAGATGTTGTCAATAAATAATTAGAGGAACTTTTGGTGGACGGCTTAATTTCACGCGACGCTGAGCGCGGCCGGTCACGCCGGTCACGCCGGTCACGCCGGTCACGCCGGTCACCACGCCGCCGGCGCCGTCAGTTCCTCTATACTTTTACTGAGCTGCCGCGATTCAATCATCTACCTGACGGTTAACTAATGGGATACTGGGTTGCATAAGAAAATAACTCACATGTCAGCGCGCGGTGGGCCGGGTTCGATTCTAATTCAAAGGTCTATCCCATACATACTTTTGCTTATGTTTACAACTGACCAACACAAGTAGCACCACCTGAGGGGTCGTCGTTGCCCATGCAAGTTTACAATACCAAGACCATCACCGATGCGTTGCCAGCCAAGATTCAAGTAGAGGACTTGGCTATACAGCAAGTACGCTACAAAAGGCACGCGATACGAGATGCCTCATAGCTATTGGTGGTTGGTAGTCACTCCCAGGTTGTACCTACCTACTCGCATCTATTGCTATTCTAGAGAATAGACACTAAAACCACACTCTGATAATGATTGTAACTGAGCAATAAGAAAATAAATAATAATATATTTTCAAGGCAGATTCAGCCTGTGTTCTAATATCGTTCGTTTAACGAATTAATTACTAACTGTAGGCCAGATTTAATGAAATGTTTGTTGTTCACAACAGTACTACAAGTTAAATAATAATCATAAATGTATAGGAACTTTTCCAGATCTTTCTAAAGTATACGATACTGTCTCTGTCCCGCTATTACTCAGTAAGGTAGAAAACATAAGGATACGGGGCCTTCCACTTCAATTTTTTTTCCTAACTACGAGTATAAGTCTAACAGAGAGCAATATTTATGAGTGAGAGATGGGGTAAGTCATGAAGCGGTCATAAAATACGGAGTCTCACAAGGCAGTGTGCTTGGCCCGACTCTATTTATAAATCTTTGTTTTTATTGTGTTTTATTACATTTGCAGATAGTACAGTACGGATAGACAGTATTAGTTGCTTCTGGTAAATCTTGGAATGAAGCAAATAAAACATCAGACAATATTCGGATATTCGTTACTTGGAGGTAGAATTACTTTTCAAGAACATGTTGCAGAATTAGCTGGATCAATAAGATCACTGTTTCACATATTCAAATACCTATATTACATTTTCAGTGATAATTTATATACAACTATTTATTAAGTTGGTGTGAGACACACAAACACACCATGTTAACAATAAAAAAGGGCCAAGGAGCTATATTAAATGTTATGATGTTTAAATAATTTCTATATATCATAATAATAATTTATATAACTTTATATGCAGACCTACCAACACTCGCAGTGAAACAACTCATTTTAAAAGCAGTATAACTCAAAAAACATATTAACCCAGTAACAGATGCTTGTAATAATCGGAGAAAAGACAGAATTTATGAGATACCGACATGCAGAACCTCTTTTTCCCAATGTTTTTCTTGTTATTGGGAGTCATACTTGTATAACAAATTATTTAAACTTAGAAGGCGTTACTACCTATAAACAAAAACATGTCTTATGTCTACATTTAAAAACAATATCCTACGAAGATACTGAACACTGAATTAAATATTCAAGATAATAAATGTCTAAAATGATACCTGATAATGGAATAATATGATAACAAGATAAAGTTTTTATACCAATTAATTGAAATGTCACCGTATATGCAAAGATAAACATTAAAATAGATCGATAATTGCATTGTGTTGTTATTGATACATTATATAATGACGTATTATACATACAATGAAACAACACAAAACTGAATACACATACACACACTACACTCAAATACAAACCTCGTTAAATTCATAAGCACATCTTCGATAGTCGTTCGTACACGGGGAATACTAGTCGACGGACAGCTTGTAACTAGTACGGAGGGTAGTGTTACGTGGGTTCGCACAGTTAACTATGGTCATTGTCCCATGGCCCATGGACATCAATATTTCATCTCAATCATTCAAGAAATAATAAGTGAAAAAGAAACAAAGTAGGTAGTGAAGTCAATTGGAAATTTGAATACATGTGAGCTTTATTATATTAATCATTGGGATCATTAATTCCGATGGGTGTGCCGCAATGCTCGATTCTAGGTCCTTTCCTTTTTCAACGTTATATTAACGATTTGCCGTACTTCATTAACAATTGTGGACATTGTTTTCTATTCCGATAGCGTATCCTTAATATTTAAGAAATCGAAATTAAATTTAACGATGTTAACAGTGCTTTGTCCCATATATCAGATTTGTCTAACGTAAATAATAATTTAATTTTAAACACTCCAAAACCAAGAGTGTAAATTGCAATACCAAATATGCAAAAGCTGGGCGATATCCTTAAATTAAATAATTACACAATCCATAGTATTTTTAGGTGCCACCTTAGATAATAACCTTCAGTGGGGCGCCCATATATCGGTTGTCGCAGGTAAACTCAGTAGGTCTGTTTATGCTATTAGAAAGATCAGACTGATTACGGACATAGAGACAGCTAGACTTGTTTATTTCCACAGTGTTATGTCTTACGGTATCCTAATGTGGGGTAAATCAGCGGACATTGGTTTAATATTTATATTGCAGGAAAGAGCAATCACAGCTATAGATTAAGGTCACGTGAGTCTTTACGGGAAAAGAAGGTTTATTTACTGTAGCCTGTCAATACACCTATAGTAATTTAGTATTTATAAGAAAAAAATTAAATATGTACAAGCAAAGAAGAGATACACATAATCGTGAAACAACCAATAGGCATAATCTGATGAGGTCTCCATGTCGCCTTCAATAGGTTCAGCGTTCTTTTATGGGGCTCGGTGTTCATTTTTATAATAAAGTTCCGATGTTGATACATGATTTACCTATTAGAACTTTTAAGCGACGAAATAATTAATAAAGAATATTATAATATAGATATATAACAGTGCCGCACCTTATTTACTGTGGAATTACCATGTGTTGTTTTAAAAGATGTGCTGAGGAGTTTCTTTACCCGTTTCTTCTTCTCAGTGTTAAAGCACCTTTTCGAAACGGTTGTGGAAGCAAAACATGACGTTCACAAGTTAATTTGCAAAATAGCTAAATGATTACGCGCTATCGGATTATACGTTTCTGGGCCAATTATAACTAAAATAATGGGTTGAAATCTATAATCATTTTCGCCTTGGAAAATATGTAATGTCTTCATAAGGGAGGGTTGATACCTAAATGTAGGCATAGGAGTTTTATGAGGAAGTAAGGAATTAAAGATCCATCTAGGTGCCTTTGGTAAACGTAAGGTTATTAAATTATTGAATCGATGCGTGGGCGGGTTACGAGGAGGTATGTGTGTAACGCGCTTTCCTCGGTGCCGGAGACGTCGCGCGAGGCGTGCGCGGCGGCGTGACCGCGCCGTCAAACACAAAAATGCGTGATGGAATACAAACAACGGTACAATGGTACAGACGAGCGCAGATCAGTTTGTTACAAATAAATATTAAAATATTTTCACATTAGTTCGTCCACACGACAGACGCGTTGCCGACAGAGACGGTGCCTAATGGAACACGTTCAATAGTGTCACAGTTTTAATGTAATTGGCAATTCCCCACCGTCAGGTGAGAGGTGATCCGCCTGGTGGTTCGTTGGTTAATATTGTAAATAAATATTAATATCATATGAGATTCGCATAATTTCCAGGTGTAAATACAACGAATTGTATTTACCAACCATCAACCGAAATGTGCGTCAATTTACTAATAGACAAAGAGTTATTATTTTAACAGTAGTATATCCTAGTTTATGAACTCTGTTTATTAATTTATTATTGGTAATGAGTGTTTGATAATCACTGTTGTTGGTTAATATTTTTGTATCGTTCTCTATAAATAAGAATACATCTATAGAATAAAAACCTATTTGTATACCCAACTTACGTAGTTCAATAACACTTTTGTCATATTAATTTTAATGACACCATTATGTACATGCACATAAATATTTCGTAATTATTATCAACTATTATCATAAACTCGAATCATAAAACAACAACACCACCGACTCCGATTCTCCTCCCTTTTCTCTGAAATAAACTTTAACATTATATTTATAAAAGTGAGAATATTTTACTTAGTTATATTTATCTGCTTAGGGTAATAATCGTTTATAACTTGTGTGCGTGAATGTCCGCCGGCCATTTTTCATAGCACGCGTGAACGCTCGGCCGCCGCTCGGATTTAGCCGGAGACAGCATTTCAGCTAATTGCTTTTTTCAGCCCCTTACGCCACTACGCTACGGGATATTCTATAAGAATAGGGATGTACGCTTGATCGGGTTTACGTCCTTTGGAATGATACAATTGGTAACTGTATGTTGTTTTATTTGGTATCTTGTAAATTTTCCCGCATAGTAATATTTTTGTTATTTGTATAAAGTTTCAAACAAATCCTAAATAAATTACAAAGTCATCTAAATTATAGACATTAGTTTAACCTCTAGGTTAAACATTTGATTCTAGTAATTATTGGTTTTAGATAAATATGTTGTAAATAATATAATTAGAAAAGCTAGAACTTTCTTTGTTACCTTCTTTCCTGGCCAACAACGCATCAGTGATCTTTGGTGTTAGTGATGTCCATGGGCAACAAAGACCAATTATCACGAAGTGGCACCTCTGCTCGTTTGTCAGCTATTAACATAAAAAAAAATTTAGAAATACAACAAGCTATTTACTTCACCTAATATATATTTTTTATTTGTTGTCGTTGGTACCATCATATTCATAATTTTTACTTTGATTTGTAGCTTGTCGCCATCATTTCCAGTAAAACACGTAATAATTAATCAATCCGTCGAGAGATGATCAAAGGCCGAGCAGCCACATCACCGCCATTTACAGCCGTTTGCCGTCAAACGACCGCCATGTTGCTTTGTTTGCATGTCATTCGCGATGTATCTGGCGTAACCGCGTCTCGAACAAGCCCTACTAATAAAACGTTTAAGCTGATTAATGGACATGAATTTATAACAAACACCAATACGTACCTGAAGAAAAGAGGAGCACGATTGTTAAGGAAATAATTATTTTTCTTGTTGAAGCGAACTAGCGACATAAGCAGGTACGGGGATTTCGTTGAAAATAATCATAACATATTTATTTATTAAGTGAAAGTTTTTTTTGCAGTAGAAAGTTAAATTTGAAAACCCACTCTGAAACATTCTAAATTCGAAGGTAAGTTCATTCGTCCGCCAACCTTGGGCGTTTTTAATACCCGACTATCACCGACGCGTTGCCGGTCAACATGGAACGGGGAACTCGGTTATTAATTCACCTCGGTCTCGTAAGCTGTACATGCATTAAAAGCACGAAGGTTTGTTTAGGCTCAAGAATGAATGGAGTGGAATCCTTTGGAACCCGAATAATATATTTATTAAATATACTTTTATAGTTTAAGACCGTACACGTAGAGTATATAGTCATAAAACATATGTGTATGCATGCGATTATTCCTCCTTGGCCACAAAAAATATTTGCATGCAGCAATTAATCAATCTGTCGGGCGACGATCAAAACAAGAAGCCACGCCACCGCCATTTACGATCACCCTGCACCGAACGAAGCGGCCGCCGTTTTGGTTTGTTTGCGCGCAACGCACTCGCGGCGGACCTGGCACACGTCTACGGAATCGTATCTCGCACAAGCTTTGTTAATAAAACGTTTGGCCTGATTGACGGTCGGGTTCATCTGCGGGGAATAAATATTTAAATTGCGTTACACGCACGTATTGTTCTAAACGCTGTAACCGTCTCGTTGGAATCGGTTTCGGCAGCCGCTTGCACTTCTCACACTTCACACAGCATGTACTCGTATCGACCACCGAGATGTTAGTTAATATTAGGTCAAGATTTCTATATTTTTGTAGTAACAGTCGACAAGGAGCAGACTAGAATAGAATAGTGATTTCGATGTGACCCCACTCAAGTGCATCGGAATACAAGAGGTCACCGACACGTTGCAGGCAACACATTATCAATATTAATCAATATAAATTAAAAACGAATTCGATGTAGTCTTTCTTCTGTCGAAGAATATCTACTGTTTACTAAACATGTTCCAAACAAATTACCGTTTAAAAAAATTATTATAAAATTTTAAACCAACGACCACGGACACGAGGTTCATAATTGTTTAACATATTTCAACGCATGTTTATTAGTATATATACATGTACATATATATAGTATATAGTATAACATTTACTAGTATGATTTAATATCGGCGTGTTCACGGTTTGTTTTCTAATATCTTTACAGTGGCGAGCCGGAGGAGATCTCCACAGTATTTTAGTCTCGGAAAACGCGCGTAACTAAGCGGTGTTTTATTTAAAAGCGTGATAATGTGGTCGACGCAACCCAACCGTGAACTGGCCGCCTGTACCTCGACGAATTAATATCAGTGACATGAAAATTTAAACTGATGTCGTCATTGTAATTTACGTTTTATCGATAGCATAGAAGTTTAAACTCCGACCTCGATCGACGGGGTACGAACGCTGCACGCACTTCTTATATATTTAAAGGTTATCTGTATATTACAATTTAATGAACTCGGTTCGAGGAAACAAGGATAACATCGCGAAGGAACCGCCTGCGGGTGAAGATCGTACCTACATACATGTGGGGTGTGCCTATCAATTTTTAATATATCGTTAGGCGCGCCATCCGGTGCGCTGGTTCGTTTGGACCGAGGCACCACATGTCCCGGTCGTTCCTCCGACGCGGCTGGATATGTATGCAGTAGACCGGTGACAATTTAACCGTTAAGATGACATCGTGAGCAGTACACGGCACGGCGCGGGGGACACCGCGGTAGCGACCGTCGTCCATACTACATATGAGCCGCAATAAGGTGTCTCGGCGTCTTCGAGCGGTCCACTGCGGCTCACTGCAGATCATTGCGGCTCACCGCGGCTCACTGCGGCTCATTGCGTCACTGAGCGCCGAGCGATCGTGTCTCGGCGAGGTATGTCGGTAACTAATTGGACGTACCATTCGTCAATTTATATCAACTGCTGCTCTTGCCAATAAAAGTTTTAGTAATGCGACGTCAGCGGATCAGCGCAAAAGATAAATTGATAGAAGATTGAGCTCAAAAGACCAATATTTAAATAAATATTTTAATTAAACGAAACGTTGACATAGGCTACCTATCGGACGAGGTAATAAACAAATATCTGCTTCATGGATTCCAAGTAAAGTACTTAAACATTTTAGTGATTGGACAACTTTGTGTTGTTTCCATAAACTTAATTAAAACAAATCATCGTATCCGCTGTAACGGAGACAAGAAAAGTAACAAAAGTATTCGTCAATGTGCTGAAAATTGGCTTCGGGCTGAGTTCCGAGTAAGAATGGCGCGCGCTGACATGAAAGCGGGTTCCTCGAAGACGCCGCGCCCGGCCGCGCCTCGCCGCGCGCGGCCGCGCGTCGCCGGCGCGCAACCTCTAGTCTGCTAGTCTGCGACCAGCTTTATTCGTAGATGATAAATATTACTATTTTAAATGTAATGTGCCGTTCTTAATAATAAACTTTTTTGAATGTCGCAGTAATAAATATGGCCGTTAAATTAAGACGATTTTAGAATGTGCAATGAGCGTTACATGCAACAAAAATTAAGAGGTTATTTTCAGTGTATTAGAGATGTGATGTAATAATGCTTTTCATTTATATTGTTAATTGAAAACCTTTTATTCACAAACAAAACTTTTGCTTTTGCGTGATTTGATGAATGTTTTATGCAGCTTATCGATTTAGACTTCCAGAGCTTGATACAAAATCAATCATAATCTAAAATTTAATCTGCCATTTAAAAATGGGACTCAGGTAGATTATTAACGAGGCCCTCCTTGCGGCGGCCGCGGTCACCGCGAACTTGGCCATTGGGTTGATAATAACAAACCATTAGGTCGCCCGGAAGCATACTAGGAGTTTAATTTATTTTTTTATTTTACAACTAATATCAGTCGTGTCAGTCGCCGACAAACGAAAAGATGGCCCATCTGATGGTATGTGGTTACCAACACCCGTTTTATGTCCGTAACACCAAAGGCATTATCATCATCGTTTAAGGTGAAAGTGCAAGCGGAACACCCGCTTAATGCATATCAGGACATGAAATGAGTGATTATTCTCTCGTGTGAAATGTATCGTTTGTTGAAAGACACCACCGGGAGTGAGACCACGGGAGTGTTGGCCTGACACGGCGAGTCTGAGTGAGCGTATTACGGTAAGTTCGGAAGTGACTGATCAATCGCAAAATTCCATAAGTTTCTATGCCGCTGCGGTCTTCTGACGAGGTCGAACGCTCGATATCGTGGATGTGCTTAACTCGCCTAATGAAGTAAGGACGGCACAGTATTCACTTAGCCACCGGATTCCCTACCGCACCCGCCCCAGCCCCACCGGCCGCGCTGCTTTGTCGCTTGTTTAGTGTTCTTATACATTGACTGTGTTTTTAACGTATACGGTCCGTACTTGTCCACTCATCAAAGCGCCTCATTGGCATACCAAAAATGTGTACGAAAACACTTGTTTGTAAGCCCGAATATATATTGTAAGTAAAAAATAAAGTATGAGGTTTAAAATATAAACGCATAAAGATAGGAGAGTGATCGTTCTCCGCATGCAGACTATTTTGTGATTTCTCGAGTTGTTTATAAGTTACTTATGTTTATATAAAAAATAAATAAAATTAAAAAAAAATAAGCCCACTTTCACGCGAAGTGCAAAATTCTTGGCAAAATGAGCGTTTCCATACATTTCTAAAGAGGTCGCTTATAAACTTCTATCAATATGGTATTCGACAGTTGTAACCGACCCGTAGGGCTGGCTCTTGTACGTTCGTATTTCACTTTCATGAACTGAATCACATAACGCTCTTCTGTATAAATAACGAGTATTCTGGCCGAGGACTTGCTCGAAGTGCCGGCCCACAGGCTGCACTCGGCTCGCGGACCACCCGATAACCGATCAAGTAACTACATACTATGTACCTAAATACCTGCTGCGTGATTGGCTCTACAATGTACTGTGATCGGATTTGCTTAATACAATAGATATGGTTGAACTTTGAACTTTACGATTATCACGATGCATGACGAGGAACGACATCCAGCGACAAACCGGAGACGTTTCAAAAGTAAGTAAAAGTTCGATCGATCGACGTCTGGTGGCCCACCTGCTCGTTTATCAGCTTAATAACTTGAAAAATAACAAGGAATTACGTGGTGAATACTTAAGGCAATAAGGCGCAATAGTTTAACCGAATACGTTTAGGTCGAGAAGACATCGACGGTTATGGTTTCATCGGCAAACAGGACAAAAATTGTGCCACCTGGTGAACGTTGCCCAGAACGTGACGTTTGAACCGTGACAGGCGCAGTGGAAGCCGGCGCCAGATAATCAGTTACATGTGTTAATGCCGAGCCTTAGTGATGTTCAGGGAAATTGTCGAGTGTTTTCTATCATTTTTCTTGGCTTCTGAAATCAAATAATATATTTTATTATTGTCCTGATTGTTAACTTTGTATAAATACGTCAATGTGACAGTGCAACTGTCAATTAAATTTGTAGTAGATTCTAAAACAATTCAAATATCAACTGATGTCAATTAAAATATTTTTATATGGTTACGTTACGTTATGTTACGTTTCGTTACGTTATAGTTACTACGTTTTAAGAAATTTAATTTGTTTCTGTATGGTTACATTTTTAACACACACATTTGTGACATTTGCAGGTCGATATTTGTAACGTGCCAGGTTCGCTTCACTAGCTTCAGTAGTGAGAAGCGCGGCCCCTTTGATTCTGACACCAAACACTCGGAGAACTTGTCACTGTTTGCTTCAAGAGGGAAAATATGATTTACATTTACCACACTCTTACGTTTATGTAATATGTTTATATGTGTGCGTGAGTTATAATTAATGACATTCGTGTGCTAGTTTGCTACTTGTGTTCCTTCGTACTCGTAAAAATTAGTAGGCAGCGTGGATTCGACGACACATCGGCTGATTGTCCATTGACGTTGAAACCATGGTCGACAGCAATCGCAGGTGAATATCGCCGAAACTAAAAATTGGATGGATGAATGGATAGTTAGATGGAAGATCGCGGATTTTACAACTTCCAAAGTAAATTAAAATTAAAATTCGTGTACCCGATAGGTGGCGCGCTCCAGACGCAAGGTACGCAAATTAATGATCTAATTATCGCTTCGGATAACTCGCATTTCTTAATTAAAGCGGTTAATTAAACACCACCGGAGATAGCGTCAGTTCTGCGCTTCCGTTGTCATGCAGCCTTTGTCCTCGGATTGTACTGAACTGGTCATTATTCCAAGGCGTTTAAGGTTAAAATCGCCTGTAGTTCAAATCGAAAACTTAACCGCGCTTCAGAGAGTCGATTAAAAATGAATATTCCTGACGCACTTCAGTCAATAACAACTTTAACATCCAAACGGCAAACTTCAAATTTCGGTGGCTTTACGACGGTGCCCTTATGACAAGATAGGAGCTCGTGCGCCCATAAAATTGGACCTTAGGTATTTGCGATAGGCTCGCTAGTCGGTCGGCGACGGGGTCGTATGTAGGGTAGGCGGTACGATTAGAGGCGGC
>PDGT01000029.1:3784024-3801953 GCA_003671415.1 Megathymus violae | reverse complement strand
CCCGCCGCTGAGATCACAGCGCTCTCCACCAGCCCGAGGGTATTTATAGGGCGGACGTTTGACATCGCGCTGATAGTGGCACCCTTCAGGACTTTTATGGGTATCTCCTACTCATAAACTTGGCTTTCATGTGCGCGCAATTGATTTATCACCTCTTGTTTTATAATACAGAAATATTTGAGAATATTTTTTTCGGGCAAATTATATCGAATTCAAAATCTAGTCTATTTCGGTATACAACAGCCGGTGCTAGATGTGAGTCTCGAGTTACCGGATCAAAGCAACTTTTATAATAATACTAACATATATATCGATGGTGAACCGGTACTTCCAATATGGAATTCTTTTAGAGAATTACTACTGATCGTATTTTATGATTTTAAAAATAATTGATGGGACTTAAAATTCGAATAAAAAAGGTGGGTAATTTTTTGAAATTGTAGTAAAATTTACTTCTTTATAACTGTATTGAATTTATGTCATACATTTAAAAATAAATAGATTCTAATTAGTTAAACCTTTTTTTTGTGTTTACGTAATATATTGATTTCGTCTTCAATATGTTGTTATTAGGTGAATAGATCAACGGGTAATGGCACTTAGCCGTGCATGGTTCGCCTGTCGTGTTCGAGTTTTGAGTAACCTTTTGCTCCGGGTATAAAGGTTTTGGGATCACAAATGATACGCTCTATACCTCTTTATTGTGGTCGCTCGATACTTCCTTATGGAATAATTAATTTTAAAATGGTAAAAGATCAACTTAATTTAAAATGCGAATGAGCCATACGGGCTCCTATTGGTAACATTTTAGTACTGGGTACTATCCACAAGATAGAAAAAGAGTAACGGCAACCTTATTAAGTTCACTGCGGTAACTATTTGATGAGAAACTCGTAATATTTTATAGTTGTACTGCGTGTGGGACCGTTCACTGTGTGTTCGCCGCCGCCGTTGCCACGCCTGACCACACAGACGCACGATTGAGGAGCAGGAATGGCCATTATGTGACACATCGCGTCGTACCATTATTATGTTTATCTGTGGATATATTTTGGCTGTCTAATGGTCATTTGTAATCTATCCGTATTTGTGTATTGATATGTAATTTCATTTATTTTTAAAATGGTTTTAAAAAAGTAAATCCTCGCTAAAAAAATTGTAAATTGTCATACACTGAAATGCTTTTGAATTAAATGTATGATTTTTATAATTTGAATTTTAGAAATAACGTCAGTTTTGGACGATCGTACCTACTAACAGGAATCTGTTCGGATTATTTTAAAAGTGAAGATTATGTAGGTAGGTAAATATAAGTTAAATCTAAATTTCTTTAATTGATCATGTATACGTCTCCCACTAGGTATACCTATACTTAATGCCTTATATTATTTCTAAAATATAATTAAAAACTCACATTGAAAGTCGCATTTTCATCGACATTTTTCATTCGTTCCACAGGTACCTATGAACTATAGTAACAACTAAAATGTCTCAAGTGATCAGGGAATCGTTGTTAACATAAATACATAAATTGTTTGGAGGTTGGTTGTGGTTACGTTATGTTACGGTACGTACACACGCGTCGTTCGCTTTTTATAATTAAATAAAAATGTTTGTGCTGCTTAACCTCTTACGTGACGTAGCGCAACACATTTGCTCGTATTACAATTCAGCAGCCAAAAATTACGTGAATGGTAAACATTCGCGTAACACCGAAATAAATCGGCTCCCCGACGGAAATCAAATATTAATAACCATCTCGTTTGTTGCGAATTATATAGCGATCGTTCGAGTCGGTCCCCGGCGCTAGGGCTGTCGCGCGGCTCGGGGCCGCTCGAGGCCACTCGAGGCCGCTCGTGGTCATGCTCTGATCTCGGGTAGACGGAAGCCTAACGTTGCCATTAGCTGCCGGGCAATGGAAGGAAGTAAGTGAGGAGACTACTGGAATCTATTGAGCTCAGACTTGCCCATGCCTCGGATGGTTGTCGCGGGAGAATGTATTAAATTTCATGTTCCGCCTCGACCAATGATTTGCACCGACTTTGCTTTGGTACTTGCGACGGTGGATTTTATCGAGTCGTTGTTTTTATTTGCACTGATGTGTTATACCATGTATTTTACTGTAATAAGTGCAAAGAGTTATAATCCTATTGGCTTACCGTATCCTCCTATGAATTTAGAATTTTCTACACTGAAATAATGAAAAATGTAACTATCAATAGGAATATAAGTAGGTATAATTATGATTTTGCAAAGGAAAAACTACTTGCGAATTGTTAAGGAGTTGCATGTCTCCGAATGTTATCCTTCTTATTCTGAAAATCGGTTAACAATTTGTATTCATTTTTGTTCTGCGTGATATTCAGTGTAAGGGCGTGGTCGAGGGTCGAATTGGTTCGTGTAGAAAATTTCATCTGCGCAATGAAATAGGTTCAAACTGTAAGAGTGTTTGACTACTTTGGTGTCGACAAAAATACTGCACAAACCGCAGCCCTGCGCCTGCGCAGCGGAGGTTAATAAATACGATATAAAGTAGGCGCGCATTGTTCGGTGGCAGCGCGTGGTTTATGCCCAATTGTGGGCCGATTGCAGCGATTGGCTGGTCGCTATTGTTCGCGTGTTATCTTTTCTATAACCCTTTATGGCTCTCTTTAATGGCGTTTTTACTAAAATTTCATATATTCACTGCCGCAGATATTGCGTCAGATGTAACACGTTTACTGTAATATGTAAGAAGATAATTAAAAATCTCTCAAGATACATTGTCATAATATCTGAATCATTATACTTAGATAATAATTAAAATTAGGAGTTCCAAATACTGACATGGAGTATATATGGGAATTAATCCGTTAATGTTAAATGTCTGACTATTTCGATTTGGAATATGTGTAGCAATTTGATATTATTCATGGATAAACTAGTATTAGGTTATCCTATGTAATAATTAAGTAAGGAAGCTGACAATATCGATCTATCTTCATTTATCCAACAGGAAGACTGTACGTTCAAAGCGGGATCGGTCATGGACCTAGTGACGTTAGAATGCTTTGAACGGCTGCTCTTGGAAGGTAAATACTTGAACACTTGTACGTCACTGTAGAAATGTCCAGTTGTTCCGCTAGTCAAGTCTGAAATGGACTTACGAAGTTGTAATAAACGAATGTTGTGTAAGTATTTTATGATAACTCGAAGTTTAATTCTTGATATGGGCTCAACGTACACGTTGCTCCTTAGGTACACCTGCTGGTGTACACGTAGCTCCTTAGGTAGGTACACCTAATGTATCGAGAGTCGATACTGTTGAGTCTGGCGGACGGATTCGCATTATTTAGTAATTGTAATCTGTATCGCGTATTGCGACAAGACGGCGGCCTTTCGTTTTTGCTGAACGCACAGTTTTGTGATAATTAACACTGGTTTTTTGACTTCGGTCACATACCTTACACATATTTGCTGTAATTAACTGACGGCGGGAAGCTCTGAAACTTTTTTGTGACAGCTCTTTGAGATCGAAGACGATACCGCTCCTGCGCTACTGGAAACTGAAGTATTCAAATTATATTATTATGTTATGAGAGTATTCATTGAATAACGAATGAGCCAACGTCCTACTGAAAGTGGCTTAAAGCGTGAGTCTGGTTGACTCTGTCCGACCAAACGAAACGAATCATCAATAAGTAACGAGCACAAGGCAGTCTTATTATAAGGTGTCCGTAATGAAGACGTCACTTAACAAAATGATGTTCTGCACCCGGTCAGCACAGACATTGTGTCGGTCTCGATGCGAATCGTCGACTGGTTTATTTACTTCGTTAAGTTCAGTCACTGATTGTTTTAACGATTGGACGGAGAGAATTCGGACGTGTTCACTTAAAAATTCATAATTTCTGATTGGTGACAGTCACGCTCGGCAATTGTTTTACATTAATTATCTGTCGGTGACCATGTAGGTACATATTGAATTTCGTATATACAATTGTAAAAGTGCATACTGTGATAGTGATCTAATTAAGAAAATTACTGGAGTACTGAATATGTTGTATTGTTTAGTTAGTGTAGGTACCTACCTATTTGTATCTTATCATACCAGGTCCCAGATCCAAAATTGATTGTTTTTTCACTTATTTTAAATCAATACTTATATCACAAATTAAATAACCCAAATCCTATTGCTTTCTTGATTGATTGATTGACTAATGCGCCAGGTCACTTAAAAACTATTTTGTACTAAACGCTTTTAAGGGTTTCAGCGGCCGTGCTCTCTTCACTAAAGTTAAATACAACGATAGATATAAGCCAAGCTAAATAGTTGGTGCCAATATGATGACGGGCGCAGACGCTAGGTACTCCTGGGATGAAACGCGTCATTCATCTGTAAGCGACAATGACCGAGGCTCCATGACCGAGACTCTATGACTCATATCTAAACATAAGATTAGATGCATGAAATAAAGTGAAGAAAGTTTTATTTCACAATAAATTACCAAATATAGTTCATAGGTAAGATTGTCATACCTAATTAAACACCTAGATTAAACATATGTGAACCATTCATAAGAAAAAAACTAATATACCTACGTAGTAATACATAGGTAATAATAGGTAGCTACACTCAGGACACAACGGAGGTTGGGGATTTTATGTAACATAGATGCTAGAAGAGACAAGACATACTTAACACAATATAATTTAATTTAGCAGAAGATAGTTTCATGTAACAAGTGAAACGAGCCAAGTAATTACCTAGTGGTAAGTAGGACACCGTGGGTAATGCACATCAGTAACACCAAAGGCATCGTCGATGTGCTGCCACACGACAACGACGCGTTATTACTGGCTCTCTGACACCACTCCACCGTGCGAGTGTCAGCGGGATTGAGCTGCGCGGTGCAGAGCCCAGCGGCATTCAACAGGAGGGATCGTTAGCCTTAGTCTCGTCCGTTGTTCGGCAGGGCATACCCCAATCAGGAGAGGATGGTTCGGATCAACGGTGGACGGAGCCCCCTCACACATTAAAACTTGTAAATACGCGACACACCAATTGCGTGAGCTGAGTTACATCGATACGCTGAACCTATTATACTCAACTGTACCTTAGCGTTACATAAACTTGATCAGTCATCGTACAATAATTACGTAGGTAGGTACAGCGGCATAGTGCTGTTGTACTTTTGTGTACCTAACGCAGTGGTCGGAACGTAGAGTTGACGATATCGTGCCGGCCGTTTCACGGAGAGCTCGCCATTCCCGAAATGACCACTTGTCGTTTGACAGCAACAAAAACTTTTGGTGACAGGTAAAATTATCATTTAATGACATTGAACATGAACTAATAACATACACAAATTAAAAACAATCTATTTCTAGCCTAATTCTTGCCTATGTTGTTATTATCAACAACAAGGGGTAAGATAAATGACAAAAGGAAATAGATAGTCGACAGGTATTATGTATTTAGGTCACACAACGACATCAACGAAAAGACGGCTCAGTCAACGGAGATGCGTTACAAGAAAGAGTCACAGCGTCACGGTACTACCGTAGCTCGCAGCTTCGCATTAGAAGCGCATAATTCACGTCAAAACATTAGAAAGTTGTTCCAGTAACATTGTTCGGTAATGTGTTCCTACTGCATACTAGTGGCTAGCTACCGGCGCGTAGTTCATCTGCATCTCGCTGGTCTGTCGACCGGTACACAATCGCCACCGAACGCTTGCACTTAGCTCGGCGAGCTTGCGTTACACAGGCTAACGAACGAAAACAAATACATAAAATAACTTATATACTTCCTTCCCTGTCCTCCCCCCCTTCTCCTGTCGCCGCCGGCGCTACTCGAGCGTCGGAATACCGTCCCTCGGGCTTCTGGCCGAGCGCAGCCGACCGAACGGGAAAACGGACATATTACCTCTCCGTGTTTAATCCGAAGTCAATTCTATTACTTTCACTTTAGAACTTACAATACGCTGATGAGAAGCGTTGTTACTCGTCCCGCTTTTGCCCAAGCGCAGAAAACCGAACGGGAAAACAGACACGTTACCTCACGTCCTACAGTCTAAACTCGATTGTACGATGATCACTTTAGGGCTCGTTATTAAATGTTTTACGACAGGGATGCATCAGTGAGCTTCAAATAGAACGCGACACGGAAAAAGGAACGCGTTCGAAATGAAGCGCGGCGATTGGCGGAGGCGTGCCAATGGCGACACGGGGCGGTGCGCGCGCGCCGCTCAGATGTCGCGCGGCGCCAGCAGAGGGCGGACGTGTGGTGGTCGTGTGATGTGATGTGAGTGATGATGTTAGGCGGCATGGACGGCAAGGAGTACGGCGCGCTGCATGTTGCAGCCGCCGCCGCCGGTTACGCGATGGAGGCTGGTAAGTTACCGCTTGGAGCAAGTAGAAACAGAAAGCAATTAACTAATTTTTCCATAGAAGATGAGTTCTAAATTTCATTTTATCCATCTATTTAAAGTTCTTGTTGATATTATTATACAGGCATGGAATGTATCTAATGTAAAGTGGACACTGCAAACCATAGCTTCAGAATCACCATATCCGTATTCAAGTTTAAACTGTTATTTCAGAGCAGAATGTAAAAATAGTACCTACCTAACTGTCCCGGTGTTCGCGTCCCAGTAAACCACTACCGTGGTGTATATCAAATTTAAAAATAAATATAAAAGGTTCATATAACAGTTTTAATGTCTAATATCAATGCAAATTAAAAAAGTAAATAACAGATATTTTTATAGATGCAAGCCTAAATACTAAATTACCTCTAAGCCCATTCATATTATAAATACGGCAATATAATAGCAATTTATTTCTTAATATATGTATACCGTAAACGAAATTACAATTTGTCAATAAAATGGATTAATTTTGCCCCAACAACATTAATGTTAGTAATAGATAGGTTACTTAAGCAAGTTTAGCAAAGGTAGAGATAAGTAGTTCCCTTGTATTATTTTTGTTTTATTCTCTCTGGGCATAAATTGTTAAATAAATAAAGGTCCTCTTGTTCTCCTCAAGTGCAAAATTGTCAAATTTGCGGTACATCATCACCTTTCAAACGACCGTTTTCAACATACATATATTACATTTCTGATTTACATCATATTACAATCTCTCATCAAGCATCGGGCCATCTCAAAGAAACGATTGTGACGGCAGTCGGTGCCACACAGAAACTCTGCGTTACGTTTACAAGAAGCCATTGCCCATCAAAAAATTGTTATTCAGTTACATTAGGTACTAGTAACACGACCTCGATTCGCTTTGAAAAAACTCCGCGGGATTCAATCCATTTCCCGGCATTAAAAGTATCCTAGAGTTTGAACCATAATGGGTTACAAATATGCCAAGAATCATTTAGATCTGGTCAGTAGTTTCGTGGTATACGTGGTATACAGACAGACAGACAGACAAAATATAGAGGTCAATCGATAAAATATTCTGAGTAGGTATAGTTTCGGAGTCGGAACAGTATTATTATTATTATCAGTGTAGATTACATGTCATGTTTGCCGCGATGGCAACACTGTGTAAACAGTCTGAAGTCTGTGTTCAAGAACATTTTTGTGATAGCTACCATCTTATATTTCCGTACAATTGCGCCAATAACAGTTGCGACTCAAACTAACTCATCCTACTCGTATGTAACCCCGTCTATCTTTCTTTTCTTGTTCAACCTCCGAACGTATTATGTACACGACAACCACGTCTTCTCTTACGTCTTTTTGTAAAGTATGGCAAAGCTTGATGAAACTTTTATCTTTAAAAATTCCTCAGTAGTACCTCAGAATTATACAAACTGAATTTTATATTAACACATTAACTCCAAGCGTAATCTGTACAAAAGAATCAAATCAATCAATCAAAAGAAAGAAAAATTATTTCATCTTAATATTATACTCGCTACACCTAATATTACATTAAACGATTAAACTTTAAATGAAATAATATTTATTCGAAATTGGTTTTTACACACACTTTTCGAAAGTCAAACTACGCCGTCGCGTCAGCAACTTCCCACCGTCACTGTTTGGACGCAACGGTCGTAGTTGACACTGTACCCTAGTAGAAGATATTGACGATCTCAAATTTAGGTAGATTTGGGTAGCCCTGTCACTTCGTGCGCCACTGTACACACACCACTATACACGAACACCGATCCAGTGATAGTTGGAGGGTGGTAGCGGCCGCATCGGGGGTCTAACTTTTTAAACCGTACGAAGGGGTCCGACAAACTTAGAGAAATTTTGGTCATCCGTCCACCCGGCCGACCTCACGTAGACGACTCTATGAACTACGATGAACTCAAAGTGGAGTGGGCGAAAGTAACTTGATTGTTCCGGATGAGGAACTAATTTGTTAAGAGCAGTTCCAGCCCTTCGCTGTACGAGTTACGAGCAAAGCGCTTTGCACTGTCGTACCATAGAATACACGGATACCTACCGTACGGAACAGCGTCTGCAGGTGGAAAGAAGATGAGGGAATTATATCATTTACTTCCTGGACACACTCAATGGTTTTGACGTGGACTACGTATACGACAGCCAAATCTATATAAATAAGTAGTGAGCGTATCGTTTATCACAGTGAACCTATAACAGGACGTAACAAGTTTATCGGCGGCCAGTGTCGCCGGTGTCGCCTGACGTCGGTGTCCGCGGGCGGGGGTCATCCGAGATTCATTCATACTGCGCGCCCAGCCGGCTAATGGATCTATCGGCTATTATTTATTACCCGGCCCTCCTGATAACCATCATACTTATGTTATTATTATCAGTAAGTAGAAACTGCTCGGTGCGGTGGCCGCGTGGGATGTGCGAAACATTTTTAATCGATTAAATAATCATCGATTATCTAGAACGTAAAAGTTTTGTACGAGGAGCAAACTAAGGTACCACAAATGTAAAAATGGTTTTACTCTATGACAAAATAACCTGGTCAGTCGCTTTCATGTTGACCGGCAACACATCGGTGACGCTTCTGGTATTTACGAACGACCATGTATTAACTTTCCATCCAGTGGTCATTTACATTAAATAATCTTTTCCCCATTATACTCTTAAAGGAATGAATAATAATATTGAACGATAGATACAATTTAAATTGCATTTGCTTAATATTTTAATGTAGAACTACTATCTAAAATTAATTTTAACCTCTAGGAATACGAGAATTAAAAAAAAAAATACTCTACCAATGAATTATATCAACAATATTCATTCTTATTCGGCTGATCTGCAATTCAACCATGAAAAGTCTGATATACGGTAAGAAATCGTTCCTTACATTAACAAAATATTATTTAAATATTTCTAAAAGAAACTTTGAAATCTTCCGCGAGATTGACATTAATATTCTTAGAGTCATTACTGAAACTGAACCGCCACCAAAAACGGCTAAAAACAACTAAAACGGCTAGAGGTTTCCGCCCTCTGTGGTTGATTACGTTTAAGCTGCACACAAACAAAAACTACAGTGTAGAACAAAAGCCATTGGCCATTCTATGGTCGACAGTTACACATGAAATAAGAAACCCCTCGCATGACTATCAATGAATATTAATAATAACTAAATCTCATATAACAAGCAGTAATTTAATTTGATAACATTTATGAAAAATGTCATCAAAATTCAACATCATTTAATAATTATCATATTTTGTACATACACTTACGCATGTCATTCTTTTACTTCTGCTACCGTTTCGAAAAGGTGATTCAGTATTCCGGAGAATGGCTCGCTACCGTTCGTCCCGATGCACAAAAATCTTACTAAAGTCTTGCTGTGATCACAATTTTATGTGTATCCATTTATAAATTGATTGTTATTGGGAATTATTATTATACCGGAAGTTGTAAACAGTTACTTAAATGGAAAAAACTATATTTATTATGTTACACTTGGAAACCTTGACCACCGATTACAAAATGTCGAGTTCCTTTTCGTGTTACACATCATTAGATAAGTAAATCTACTAATAAGTAATATAAGGAATAGTCTACAATTTTTTTTTTTTTTTACATTTCTATAACATTATTTATTCTCTAATATTTATTCAACCGATGAATTCGAAAATCTAAACCGACTTACAAATCTCAGTGCTTTATAAAGCGTGTAAAATTTTGTAAAACAAAAATTTATGTTCAAATATGTCGCAAATAGTGAAAGGTTTCGGGCGGCGCCGGCGGCGGAGCGGTTACGGCGGCTTACGCCTACAACTCATCCACTTGTGGACTGTGGAGGCTTTAGACGTTTTAAATTTATAAATAAATCACATAGGGAAAAATTTACAGTTCAGATTATAAGGAAGACAAGATCAAAGCTTTTCAGAATAGCGACACAGGCCTAATAAAATGCAATCACATTTGGCATAAGTAAATTTTGTAATGTATTATTAATTAATATATTCATTATCACGACGGGAATTATAATGAACTATTAAAACAAAACATTGGTATTTGATAGTTGTAGTTACCTGTTTTATTGAAATGGGCAGTAAAGTACGAACCGTGCAGTAATGGCGGTTTATCGGCAACCAGGGGGCGGAGGTCGGAGGGTATCACCGTATCGCGCGATAACACCGCAATCGCTTCACTACACTACCACACGCACGATTGTAAACAAAAATAATAGCGAGACGTATAATATTATTTATTTTGGCTACTCAATTTTACTTATGTAATCCGGGTACGGTCCCGTTGTAGGACTATCGACGCACGTCCTGATCTCGTCCGGCGACGGCTCACGCGAACCTAACTTCAGAATCTGTTGTTTATTGGACTAATATTTGTGACGACACACACCCTTCCGACAGACACACATACGTGTGTCTTGTGTGTGTGTGAAGGTAATACTACCTTCTCCACCAAACTCATCGCAGATTATGGATATCATTCATTAGTTAACACACATGCAGCATACCTGAAACAGACGTCACCGCTGGTCCAGCGTGCATTGGTGATTCAATAAAGATTTCCTTATAAAACTTCCAGAAAAAAAAAATACGGCATACCAAAAGGCATGTATGTAAGTATGTATACAAGAGTACGTCAAATATATTAGCCAGGAGACTTCAGTTTTGCTATACTAAAAAGCAGTCCATTTCTTATCTCGGCACTAGGAAGTTTCGGTAACGTTGCCTATAATTTCGGTCAGTGGCATATTAAACGGATCAAGTATGGCACTATCGTGCATAATTCATTACGGAGATTCATTAACAGTGCGCTATCGGCGGGGCTCGGGGTTTATATTATAACGAGCGTGTTTAGCAATTATTGGCTCGTGCGGGTGCGCAGGCGCAGAGCGGTGGGCGACGAGTGACGTCGCTCGGATAACCCCACGATAACCTGCCGTCGCCGCTGTACGACGCGGCGCACCGCTATTGATTCATGGGAAAAGGTCAGTTTATACTAAAATTGTGTTCACGACTCGGTGCTTAGTGACGATTATGATGATGAAAGGAAAATTCGGACCTTTGGCGCTTCATGAGGCAGATATTATCAGGAGGTGTTGTCGCAGGTCATCGGGTGTTTGAGCAGTTATTTATTCTGGTTACGTTTGCAGGCCTTTTACTAATTCGACTAAGCCAGCGCGGTCAAGTATGCTCCAATTCTGTGCGGTTGTGAGGTGAAGAGTCCAAAATTTTTCAATCGTTAATTTATAAAAGACCAGGTAGAGAGTGTAACCGCTATATGAAATGTCAACGTCTATCTATTATTGTAATTACTTCAAAAGCATTTTTGTAGCATCATATGAAAATGCTCCTAATGCCTATGTGAATGTCATGGTCGGTTCGAAGAATTATTTTTGAAGGACAGGGTTCGATGTGTTAACACAAATTGTACCAAATAACTGTGACGTGTGTAACATGTGTGTGATCATAAACTATGACGAGTATTTTAATATTGTTATGTGTTATGATGTCCTAAATCAGCTGATATTGATTCAATATTTATATTACAGAAAAGAGCAATTAGAACCAATGTATATTTAAGTTATCGTCGTGAACGTAAGTCTTGAAGGGATAATTTTAAAGAAATAGGTGTTCTCAGCGTAACCTCTCAGTCATCTATAGTAATTTAGTATCGATACAAAAAAATATGCACGAGTAGATATGTAAGTAGTAGATATGTAAGAGACATACAATGGTAAAATAAAAAAACAGGCGTGTTTTTTTTATCGTCTTCATATCGCGTTCAAACAGTTCCGCGTTTTATATGGGGCTCGGTGTTCGTTTTTACAACAAGGTTTCAAGTTGATACGTGATTTACTTATTGGCATTTTTAAAGTAACTTGTACAGCACAGCTTATAATTAAACGACATTGTACGGATGAATTTATAAATAAAAAGGACGTCTGGAAATATAATAGTACCACCGTAAATTCCGCGCAATTTAAAACTTACTTTTTAATTTTCTTACATTGATTTCAAAGTTGCATTGAGGAGTTTTTCGCCGTTTATTCTCCTCAATGTTAAAGCAATTTTCAAATCGGTGGTAGAAGCAAAAAATGTCATACATAAATGAATTGACAAGCTACCTAGATGATTGAATGAACGATTTTTTTCAAGTTGGTTTTTGCAAACACTTTCCAACGTTAACCTAAACCATCGCTTAAACAAATCCCTACCGTTCATTATGAATGTTGAATTTGTCACCGTGATACCGTAATGATTTTGAATTTATTTCAACAATATTTCCACACGACAATTTTTCAATTCATAAAACTTGATCAGGTCCTAAAATGACGGATCATTTATGATATCGCCAAATGTATGATAGGATTACGACAAGGGTATGTAAGGGACACCCACTTTTCTTTTGGACACAGGTTGATGGTTCGGTAAATATCTTTAACCGAACGGCTTTATGTTTTATTTTGCTCATATCCTTAATTTTAACAATTCGGTATTCCCTTTTATAGTTTCGATATGAACACTAACGAATTAACAATGTTATTGAACTGGCGGTTTTTTGTGTCCAAATTATTTGGTGGTGTTGTATAGTTACTGTTAATGTAAGTGGTCCCACTTATAAATTATGCCTTCCATCATAATCATCAAGTAGATTCTTCCTATGTAAAGCCGCAATCTTTTACAACACATTGCGTCCCTGTTTGAGTTCATTATTCGTGTCCAAAAACTCAAATGGTCGCTAGGTCTGTACGCGTTTACCGCTTTTATTCCAGTAAAAACATAAAAAATCATGCCTCTTTTACCAACGTCGTCTGTTCACGGCAGGTAATCCAACAAATTTCGAAATTGAATTTTTCGGTCATACCAAGTAGGTAAAGGGTACAAGCAGTGAAGTTTGTATGTTTTTCCGTCGACTGTTTGCTCGGCAAACACGCTACCGGCGAAAGAAAGACATCGGTGTCCATCTGCACTTGAGACTGCGCTCTGCGGTGCGCGGTGCGCGGTGCGCGGTGCGCGGTGAGCGGGAACGACGAATGGGTACTATGTTCAATATCACCACCGATGTTTCAACTCCACATCGACTTACAGAGGACACGTCACGTAACTATCTGGCTCAAAGTCTCCAGATATATCCTCTCGTACAACGATTCTCTGAACAGTATTCTCCATGAGTCAATATATTTTGCGAAATGTTTCCCTAAAACTATAAAGACACTATAAGAAACGGTTGTGTAATTTTGGGAAAACGTTTATGGATACACAATAATTTGCGTGACCCCGACCTACATAAATATTATGTGCCCAACGAATCCATTCTGCAGTGCTGGCAGATTATCTTGATTATTAATTGACATCTGTTTTCTAAGCCAGCGCCAAGTCCGCAGCGGTAAGCAGAAGCGCAAACGGGGAATCGTATTACATTTTCCTGTCAATTGGTGATGTTTGCTCAAACATTATTTGTACTAAACGCTACTTTGATTTCAAACTTAAATTATGTTCCCAAAAATGAACCTTACAGTGTTAAGGGCACGGTCGGTTGTTGAACACAACTGAAGCCTAGGTTAGTTTAGTAAATATTGTCACCCCCATTTGTACCGAGCTTACTAATCGCATTGGTGTTTTTTGTCTCAGGTTCCGCGGAGCCGATGGCGCGTACGGATTAATTTACCATTTATATTGCTTGCTTTAATTGGGGTCCAAACAGAATAGTTGTTTTTAATTATTATCAGTCAATGCCAGGGACTACAATCACACCTGATGGGATGATTTGATGCAGTCATTAACAATACGTAGCTTCTGCACCAGAGAAGTTTTATTTATTAATAATCACTCAATGTTTTATAACTGGTAAACTGTAGGTTTCTACGTGACAATTATGTATCATTTAAATATTATGTTGCGCATATGGTTAAAAATCCAACGGTTTAACCGATTAGCGGTTCGAGTTATTGTACGGTGGCCTCCTCGTAATTGAGAAGGCCTAGGCGCAGGCTGACGTCAGGGAATATAAACCACCCCGTATATCGTTAGTCCTTATGATACCAAAAGGCCACCGATACAGCTAAGCGAATGCGATGTCACAACGAGCGTTGCGACCGACGAATCAACAATATCCACCAAAGTTCGCTAGCGTCATGAAATTTTGCCACTGGCCGCAACTCAAAGTTTGTACTTTACATAGAATTTAGTTTATTACATTAATTGCTAACTAATAACAAAGGACACTGCATTGGCAATATGTTTCACAGTAAAAGTTGTACGGTTAACTATTAAGTATAGTATATACTTAACTGTATTAACATACAGTACATTATTTCCGTTACAAATCTGTAAAGGTTATGTATAACGTTAATTAATTTACAACGATGGACGGCTGACGGAAGTGTTTAGTTACAAAAGATTTGGCATCGCTTCAAATAACAAGGGTCATTCGTCAGAATTCAAAAAATAAAAATACTAATGGTACATTAATAATATAATATAAATCAAGCAGTATTTCACTAACATATATAAAATATGATAAAACATTCACAACTTAATAATCAATCTGATACTTTAAAATTCTTTGGCGACAATGTCTACTTCTCTGCTTTTATTATATATATTTTTATGAACAAAATAATTCAAAAATTCACTTTAACAAACCTAATCGCTGCACGAGTTGTCTGCGGCCACAACCACACCTGTAACTTGTGCAAGTTGCTTCATGTCGGTACTAGCGACGCGCGCCTCGGAAGCAGCATTATTTTGGTAACAAACTCTAAAAATATTTTTATGTCAATAACCGACAGGCCATCGAACAGCTCCGAAGATAAGCGAGCACCGCCGCCATTGGACATGGTGCCATCAATAAAGGACTCTAGGAGGGAACTCGTTGAAAAGCAACGCTATGCCACCAGATACCATCCAAAGTAATGGAATAACGTAATGTTAAATAATTGGCTCGTCGATCTTTCAGCTGTGCCTTGGACGTAGACTTAAAGACTGGAGGAGAACTTTATTGCCCGCACGTAGTCGATCCAAATAAATAAGCCGACTTGAACGGGTATATTATTATTACATGTGTTAATAAATTGCAAACAACACCAGCTGAACTAACCTAAACGACGCTCTCAACAAACACGCTAACTCAGATAACATCAGAAGCTGCGATATCTAACTTGTATATTGCAATTTCAATTTTTGGTTTTTTGGTTCTTTAATAGTGTGTCCGTTGATTTGGCAAGGAGTCCATATACTTCCAACTGCGGTACAACGTGAAGCGGTGAAGTGAACGGACACGGACGGTCGGTCGCCACATCCCGACCACTCCAGCGACCGAGTTGATATCATGTCTGCGTGGACATGTGAATCGTCATATACCCAAGTTCCCTTTTAACTGATGCAAATTTTCATGTTTAAATCCATAATACATATATATTTAATATTTTTTTAACTATGTTTATTGTATATGTTCTAGAATCTTATATGAAATTCCACATCATTTATTATGTTTGATTTTTTTACATCTTAGTTTTATATATTAATGCCGCCATCGCTGATATCTGCTTAGCTTAAAGTTTGACTGGTAAAGAATGCTTTTAGCTTGAATTAGGAATTAGCTTTTATTGAATTAGATATAATAATAAATAAATAAATAAAGACCAGTCATCGTAAACCTTTCATACAACGAATGGCGACGGTATTTTATAGAAAACCGTCAAACAGTGTCCACTATGAAGCGTCGCAGTTATGCATTGGTCCCGTCGCACAGTCTCCCTGGTCCAGAGGCCGTCGCCGTGACGCATCACGTCGACATATGCTCATAGCGCGGTCTGCCAAGTGGACGGGCTTAACGTGCAAGAGCTAATTGGTGTTAAAAGGCCTCACACAACTTATCAGAAGATTTTAGGAAATTGTGTTTCCTTTTTAAGTTGTTGAAGTCATCGTAATTCGCACGAGCGGCAAATTAGCGTGTAATCTCTGATGGGCTTTAAATATACAACACGGGGAGCAGCAGTTCATTCATATTTTAAATTATATTAATATTTTATGGATTTGTAATTCATTGTAATTGTAATTTAATTTATTGTATAGATAATAATAACATAAACTGTATTCCCAGCTTGCATACCCATTTTGGGTTAGGATAGGATCTATCTACTACTATTATATAACATTGACCGTCTCCTGTAAACCTTATCCAGCAAATAAATGAATTGAATTGAACAGGCGGTTTTTTCATCAAGTGTCTCGGGCAGCAGTGCTCGCTTATTGCTAATTATGGTCGCGTCTCTAGACTGGAGGGTTTAATATAATTGTACGCACCGGCTCGGTAACCGCACCAACTAGTCGATCAAACAGTAATCACTGACCTCCAGTTGAGTTGTGCTCCACAAAATCTCATCAGGAATTGCAGAGCCGCCACCGATTCCCACATCACCGATGACGCTTTGTCGACGGTCCTGTTGCTTCAGGGTTGGCCAGACTCTTGTCTGACGATAGTGGTCGTAAAAAGTTTACGAAAAATAAACTAAAGGCTGAATAACAGTTCCTATGCCAAGCTCTGCAGGAACGTTTGTCACTTATAGATAATTTAAAAGTAAGATTTAATTGTAGCTAATTGTAATTGGAAGTCATTTAAGTGTTCGGTACACTTATGTTTGATGTATGTCATCTTTTGCTTCCACTACCGTTTCGAAACGATGCTTTAATATTGAGAAGAAGAAGTAGCGACAGAAATTTTTCTGCGCATCTTTTAATAAATACTACGTATGGCAATTTCAAAGTAATTTTTACCTGTGTGGAACTGGTTTCGGCACTATTATTTCCAGGCGTCCTTGTCATTAATATATTCATCTATACCATAATTTTAAATCAATGACAGCTGATTTACGCCACATTAAGATATCGTAAGACATAAGACCACGAAAGTAAGCAGAATGAACAAGTGTGTGTCTACCTCTACATCCGTAACTAATGCTTAGACACAATGTAATGTTACTTATACTACCGTTGTAGACCAAGTAAACTATTATGCTTTTATATTTATTCATCATCTGACCTTACGATACAAGTATGACAGCCATTGCAAGCATTGCAATCAAATTAAGTTAACACTGCGCTGAAAATATACAACCGTCCAATTTCGTAGACGCGGCCCAATAAGTTTTCATATTAAAACGACATATAAACGGGCTGGTTACAATTTTAGGAAAACTTTGTACTGGTACATTTCTTATCAAAGCACACCGAATTAAACAATATTTTAATTTACCATCAAACTTAAATACTTAATTTCTAGTACGCTACGAAATGTTTGTAGCATGGATTGAAACTATCGGCGTGAAGTAAGGTTTGAAACCATTTCCTGTATTCCACTGTAGTTAGTTACATACTAATATTGTAGTAGATGACAACCCTAGCACGGAGGGAGTGCGTGGCAAGCGGCGGCGACGGCGTCGCAGCGGCAGTGTTTGCACACGCATTAGCCGCGCCGCGTGTCAACACCGTAATGGCGGC